>MU765899.1:0-32512 GCA_026770625.1 Nicotiana glauca | reverse complement strand
ATTTATTCCAATCAGTGGCCCTGTAACCTGGGACAACAATTGCCTTTTGATGCTCGGCCTGACAAAAGATCGGGATAGGGATGGGATTGGCTTGGGAATGACCCATGCCCTTTTCTTCATCTTCTTGGCCCGTCGCACATCCGCCGATGTGGGCTTGAACCCCAGCACGAAGGTATCCAGATTCTTGGGCAAAGAAACCGGTTGAATAATACCCAGAAGATCAACCCCCAAACTTTTGCCTGGCACAAACCCGTTATTTAACGTCTCCGAGGCCACCATGACAGTTGCAGCCGCTATTCGGGGAAGTGGAATGTTTTCACCCTCAGGAACTTTGTCTACTGAAACCGTATCAAAAACCTGGTATACCCACGGCCCGTTGTCATCATCGATCTCTATGAAGGGTATGATGGCATCACTTACGACGCATATGTTGTCTTCCCTATGCACTACGATCTCTTGTTTATCCCACTCGAACTTGACCATCTGATGTAGTGTAGAAGGCACTGCTTTGGTAGCGTGAATCCATGGTCGCCCCAACAGAAAATTATACGACACTGCGACATCTAACACCTGAAACTCCATGGTAAACTCGACTAGGCCAATTGTCAATTCAAGTATGATGTCACCCACTGTGTCTGTACCACCACCATCAAACCCTCGAATGCAGATGTTGTTCTTGTGAATTCTGTCGTTATCAACCTTCAGCTTGTTCAAGATGGACAACGAGCAAATATTGGAACTGGACCCATTATCGATCAATACTCGAGTGACTACCGAGTCTTCACATTTCACGGTCAAATAGAGAGCTCTATTATGCTCTGTACCTTCCACGGGCAACTCATCGTCAAAAAATGTCACCCGGTTCACCTCAAAAATTTTGTTTGCTATTTTCTCTAGATGGTTCACAGAGATCTTATCCGGCACATGGGCTTCATTCAAAATTTTCATCAATGCCCGTCAGTGCTCGTCTGAATGGATTAGTAATGATAGCAATGATATCTGTGCCGGGGTTTTCCTCAGCTGCTCCACAATGGAGTAATCTTGGGCCTTCATCTTCTTCAAAAACTCCTCCGCTTCTTCCTCCGTCACTGGCTTCTTTATTGCTATAGGATTGGCCCTTCTTAACTCTGTGGGAGCAAAACACCTTCCCGAACGAGTTAACCCCTGGGCCTCACATACTTTTTCCACAACTTCCTTACCCTTATGCATCACCGTCACTTGACTATAGTTCCATGGCATGTCTTTCTCACTGATTATTGGTAACTTCTTTATTGGCCTGATAACAACTGGTTCTATGTGGACCCCCTTCACAACTACCACAGGTGTGCTTGATACTCCCTGCAGCACTACCTTGACTGGCTCTACTTTCTTTGCAGCAATAGACGACCCTTTCCCCATCACCACAACCGGCTTGGTGTCTACACTTTCCAGTTACACCACTGCCTTCTCTTTGATCTTATTTTCTTCGGGACTAGCTTCACTGGCCCGGATCATCATCACTGTTTGCGAGGTCTTCTTAAACTCCCCTCCCTTGTGCACTAGTTCGATCATGTGGTTCTCATAGTGCGTTGGCAGCGGATTCTGATTGATGTTTGGAGCTTCTGGAGCCTGAACCTCTATCATGTTTGTATCAATAAGGTCTTGCACCGTAGTCTTCAACTTCCAGCATTTCTCGGTATCATGTCCGGGAATCCCTGAACAATATTCGCACCTTACTGACTGGTCCAGATTTTTGGGGAGGGGATCTGGCATTTTGGGCTCAATAGGATTCAATAGGCCTAACTACCTCAATTCGTGGAAGAGAGTAGTATAGGATTCTCCCAGCGGAGTAAATGTTCTCTGCTTCTGTATCCTCTCATTCCTGAAAGCTTGATTTCCACAGAAACCCGATCCTGGAGGATTTCTGTAGGCCCTTGGGGGTGGATATGTGTTTTGTGGGGGTGGGTATATATTTTGGGGAGTCGGTGCACGCCATTGCTGGTAAACCGGTGGTTGGGTATATGTTTGGGCGTGATAGATGGAAAAACATGGATATGGGTAGTAGGGTTGTGGAGAGCTATATGGGGTGTATGGGTAGCTCGGGCGGTGGGGTCTGGGCTGGTAGTAGGGTGAAAGACCTCTAAATCTGGACCAAGTGCCTGCTTTGACTGTTGCGACTTCTTCTTTCTTCTTTTTCCCGAGCACACCTCTTGTGCCGCTCTGGATAGCTTGAGTGGTGGCTTTGATTGCCGAGTAACTCAT
Organism: Nicotiana glauca; assembly: GCA_026770625.1. Classification (NCBI taxonomy): domain Eukaryota; kingdom Viridiplantae; phylum Streptophyta; class Magnoliopsida; order Solanales; family Solanaceae; genus Nicotiana; species Nicotiana glauca. The sequence continues at coordinate 30,271 of MU765899.1, read as the reverse complement.
TATTTTATTAGACTTGAGTCCCTCTTCGATCATACCACCCATTTTCACAACCTCATTAAACGATTTGCCAATCGCCGTCACCAAGTGACCAAAGTAAGTTGGCTCCAAGGTTTGCAGAAAGTAATTAACCATCTCTCCTTCCTTCATTGGGGGATCGACCCTTGCGGCCTGTTCTCTCCAGCGAAACCCGTATTCCCTGAAACTCTCCCCAGGTTTCTTCTCCAATTTTATCAACGACAAACGATCGGGAATGATTTGCAAATTGTACTGGAAGTGTCCAGCGAATGCTTGTGCCAAGTCATCCCAGGTATACCATCTACCATGGTCCTGGCGTGTGTACCACTCCAATGCAAACCCGCTCAAACTCTGGCTGAAGTACACCATCAGCAACTCATCTTTTCCGCTCGCCCCTCTCATCTTACTGTAAAATCTTCGCAAATGTGCCACTGGATCACCATGCCCGTCATACAGATCGAACTTAGGCATCTTGAACCCAGCTGGCAACTGAACATCTGGAAACAGGTATAAATCCTTATATGTCACGCTGACTTGGCCACCCAGACCCTGTATATTTCAGAAAGATTGCTCTAGGCTTTTTACTTTCTGAGCCATTTCTTCTTGCTCGGGATTCTTGTTCTGTTTTTCGGGCACTTCTGGGTTGTCAAGCTGAAGAGGGAACGGGTAAGGTTCAGATGCTTTGAAGGTGGGTTCGGGAGGATAATACTGATGTTCCTGAGTTTGAAACACAAGCTCCCTGGAAGACCTGTGAAGTATGGTCTGTAGAGGTGCCATGAAAATAGGGGTAATTGGTGGTGGAGGGTATGGGTTTGTTTTTGGCATTTGGGCTGTCCGGGAGGTGGTTTTCTGGTGCTGTTGATATGTAGGAAAGTTGAGTGATGAATCTGAAACAAGCCATTCCGGAGATTGGGCGAGTGTCGGGAGAAAAGTGGGGTTAGCAGGATAGGGTGGTGTTGGCTGACCGCTTGTCCAAGCTTGGTACATCTCGGCCATCTGCTGTTTCAATTTGTACACCTCATCTTTCATTGCTTGTACGTCTACCTCTTCTACCTCAAGGTTTCCTTCTCTATCAGGGCTAGACATTATTTCTGGTATCGGTCCCTTAGATCTGGTCTGATAGTGGTGTTGTGCCAGTACGCTCTAAGTAAACTAACTGCTTGAAATTTCTGGAAAATCAACAAACTTGTTAGTTTTCAGAGTTAAACAAACAGGTAATCGCACGTTGAGATGCAATGCACCTAGGCCGTTTAACCATTTCTATCATGACATTCGCATTCGATTGCATGCGATTCCGGCTTTTAATAGTTGTGCCCCTCTTTTGGTGCCTCTTAAATTTCTTTTATTCTCATTTTCTTTCTTTTTTTTTCTTTTCCTTGTTTTAAGGTGGTCGATTGCCTACGTATCATGACCCCGCATAAATCAGACCGAGCGTAGTTCTGGCCACAAGTGCGAAAAATGAAGAAACCAAAATTTTTTAGAATTTTCCACTTTTATTAGCAAAAACTAAACATTTTTGAAAGGAAACTCGAAACAGACTACAGGCTTTGATGCGAAAAAGGGAAATACGAACTCCAAAGGACAACAGACTCCGAGTACAAAGAAAATACAGACTCAAACTATGAATGTTTTAAGGCTTTTAAAATTTGGTGCCCGCGGGGCGTCGTTCGGCCTCGCCGCGGGTTTTGGTGCAAGGCCGCTCTACAGATATTTCAAGTCTTCCATGATCTGGTGGACATAAATCATTATTGAAGCAAAGAAGGTGGTACGGGACATATCCTCACAAGCTAGGCACTTCATGGTGATGTAGTGCCCGATATCTTCGATTCTTCCCCTGATTCTGTCCCTTTCCACAAGCAATTGCTCTATTCGTTGATTCCGCATCCCCAGCACTCGAGCGTTGTGGAAGAGTTGATCTTGAAACTCCTGCATCTGCTTTTCCATTCGTGCCATTAGGTCATAGCAGTGTTCCCTATCTGTCCTGGCATCTCGGGCTTGCCTGAAGACCCGCTCTTTGAGAGTGGATATTGTTTCTCTCAATATGGCGATGCTCCCTTCGTAGTCCTTCTTTATTTGCCGCATATGATTTGCTCTCGCTTCTATACCTCTTGCCCATCTGGCCTTGATCCTTGTCATCCTGGCTTCAGATTCTTCCAAACCCTCTTGGCATTCGATGAGTTGCCCGTTTAACTCATTTATCAACTCCTCATCAGACCAACTCCTTGGGTGTCTGTCGGCATCCATTATCATCTGTCGGATTTGGGTTTTCAAGGTTTCATTTTCCTGGGCCAACTTCTTTTTATCTCCTTCGTCGGCGGCGGCTTACACACTATTTTCAAATTGCAGGTCCTTAACCTGTTGTTCCAACTTGCCTATATTTGCCCTGTAGCTTCCTTCTTTCGCCAACCAACCCCATTGTTCTTGTGAGTCGTTAGTAAACTGCTGGACATGGACTCTTTTAGCAGACCTTTGAGGAATCTGGAATCTTTTCCCAAAACAGACATAATACTTTGGGTCCACTTCACCTTTAGCCAGATCTCGGACCATAGTTCTAGGCTCGATAAATCTGCATTCATTCCATAGCTTTCGAATTTTATCCTCCGAAAATACGGCTCTTGGTCCCAACTCAATGACTTGCTTACTCAGGTCTTCATCATTAGGGACTACTTGAAACCTTCCCAGTTGGCACAATACTCGGTGAGGAGCATACGGCTGGATACTCAGGATCCCCATTAGAAGGATATGACACTCTCCAGCCGACATGCATATTACCTCAGAGACGGGTAGCCACCCAAATGAACATTCAATTTGATCGGCAGTCAAGGACCTCAATTGTACAAGCCAAGCTTCGGTATCCTCAGGAAATGCAACATCCACTACTCGTTTCTCAAACTCTTTGATGCAGCTCAAACCGGTTAAACCGTAATTCATATACCCCACTCGGTGGCAAAGGTGTTCTTGCATCCATAATTGAAGTAGCAGGTTGCAACCTTGGAAAAAATTTCCTCCTTCCCGGCATATGGACAGGGCTCGGTAGATTTCTGACAAGATCAAGGGAATCACAGTACTGTCATCCCTTTTAATTGCAACATTGACCATACCTACAAGTCCTATTTATATCTTCTTATCTTTTCGTGGGCTGACCACGACTCCCAGGAATGCTACTATGAACGCCAAAGTTCGCCTTGCTTCCCATTTGTTTCTATTTCCAGCATGGGTCAGCCCAAGATCTGGCTCTTCGAAACCCTGAGGATTACTATATCGTTGATACAGGAACATGAGAGTACAACATCGTCCAGACAAATCCTTATTCTAAACATTCCGACTAATATTTAATAGATCCAAAAATCGGTGTGGAGATACCGGTCTTGGTGACAAAAGATATTGACCCCTTAAGTTTCCATTCAAACCTGTATAACCCGCAATTTCCTCCAACGTGGGTGTGAGTTCAAAGTCAGAAAAGCGAATAACATTGCGAGTCGGGTCCCAAAAAGGTATTAAGGCTTCGATGATATCCGATTTTGGCTTGACATTCAGTAAATCGACGAGACCTCCTAGGATTCTTACCACCATTTCTTTGCTACTTTTTCCCAGATCATTCCACCACATGTGGAGCTGCATGGGGACCTCATTGAAGACTGTGAAAGGTTCAGTTTTATTTGCGCTCATCCTGCACATTTATTAAGGTGATTGAGCAAAAAGTAAAATTTGTTTGACTCCAAAGAAAACTGGCTATTTTTTTTTTTCAAATTAAAAAGAAAGACCCAATTTTCTTGAACACGGCCTTTCAGCACCTCGGAGACGAACATTTTAAGTCTGTGTGGGTCAACCGGCCACAATTAAAAATAATGACCAAAGGTGGCCGTTTATGCAAAGTCAGCCTTCCGGCGTCTCTTTCAGGAACATTCAGCTATATTTGACAAGAGCGGCATCACACGACTTATTTATGACGAAAATTAAAACTTTGACATTTTTGGCTATTTTTGCAAAGGAGAGTTGGACCCGATGAGGGTTGCCTACGTATCTCACATCCGGTGAGAATCAAACATGCGTAGTTCGGCCAATAAAACAAACTCTATTTGAAAACAAAACATTTTTTCTTCCTTTTGTTTTTTCTCTTTTTTTTTCATTTTATCGGCGAAATAAAACAAGTTATTTGCGAAGACAAGAAAATAAAACAAACTATTTTTGAGAAATAAAATCCTTTTTTTTCATTGGCAAATAAAACGAACTATTATGAAAATAAAAACATTTTTTTCCTTTTCACTGGCAAATAAAACAAACTATTTTGAAAAAAAAAAATTCCCTTTTTTTTTTCTTTTCATCGGCAAATAAAATAAACTATAAAAATATTTTTTTTCATTTTCTCAAAAATCCGGCAGAGTTTCGACACTACTTGGGCATTGGTTTCTTTCTAAAAATAAGTAGTTATCTCTCTACACTGTTGTTTTTCTCTTTTTTTTTCATAATTTTCCAATATTCCCAATTTTCAGAAGTCGGTCAACATGCAAGTCCGAAGCAAAATAAATGCACAGGTAGCAAGCAAGATGCATCAGGATGGTCTTTTCATTTCAGGTACACCTGTCCTAGACAGACCCAACCCCAGTGTTGAGTCCCCTTAAGTCAAATACACATGATGCAAACAAACGTTCCTACTAGGGATCTGGCATGAGGCTTTGTTATTCTAGGTTTAAATACTGGGTTTATTGTTCTAGACCTGGCTTACNTTATCTGAACCTCGTTCTAGATGGGAAAAGACTCTAATAGAAGAGAAGTCACACGAAGTGCACCCTTCTCCATGATTTAGAAGACTTCGAGAGGAGAGGGGTTTCGGCACAGTTTATATACAGTTCACAAAATATCAAAGCGGTAATAGCAACACTTAGCACATTAGGCTCAAACATATAACAAAATCAGATAATATACAAGCCAAATACAACAAATATACCAAGCTCGAATTCTAAACCCTGAACCAAAAGTTCTGGGTTTGTAATCCCCAGCGGAGTCGCCAGAGCTGTCACACCTCCTTTTTCGCCTACTGCACCATGCGAAGGGCGTAGTAAAGAGAGTTTTTCCGATTAAAGGACAATCGAAATGGGATTTATTATTAAAAGTTGGAGTCGCCACTTGAGAGATTTATGGTGTCCCAAGTCACCGGTTTGAATCCCGAATCGAGGAAAAAGTTGACTCCTTATTACATTCTACGAATCAAAAATCTGGATAAGGAATTCTGTTAACCCGGGAGAAGGTATTAGGCATTCCCGAGTTCCGTGGTTCTAGCACGGTTGCTTAACTGTCATATTCGGCTTATTTATCTGATTTTAAAACATGTTTTAACTTATGTGCAAATTTTAACTTTTAACCGCTTTTAATTATTTTTTAAAGGAATTGAATGTCGTTTAAAATATGTTTTTGTATCACGTCACATGAAATGCACCCGGATCCTCGACACATTTTATTAAACATTTTGGGATTTGGATTTGGGTCGCATGAAATGCACACCCGAATTTAGGAAGGTGAAATTGTTAAAGACGCGCCTAAAGAGACTAACGCATTATTATTTGGGGAAGGCCGTGAAATTCGCTAAACAGCCTGTCCCGAAATCTAAGTATTTTAATATATACCTTTATGAGGGCCCCGCAGTTTGTGCGTTTTATTTGGCGAGGCTCGTCTCATTTATTTTATTTAAGGATATCCTAAAGCGACTATGGTTTTCTATTTATTTGTCTCTAAGAATGAAGAAAAAGTCCTAACTAATTACATGTTTATAAATTCGGGCCTCGAGTTCAAGTCCGAATTCAAACAAAAGGGGGGGACCCTCTTAATTTGAACCTGATACCTAACTCGAAGGCCAAACTTATATTGTTAGACTATGGCAAATGCAAACGGAAAATTGCACTCGAGCTTGCACAAAGGGAGATTGTTTCGTGCCTTATTCTATAAATGAATATTACTAAAGTTGAAATTATAAATAGAATACAGAATTGACAAACAATATTATCAAAACAAACTAATTATTCTCTAACTAATTTGGACCCACATTATTAGATGAATTGAACTATTGGAATTAACTTCATGAAATTCAAAACCATTTGGAATTCCTTCTTTTATAATTATTTGAAATTGAAACTAACCTTAATCACTAATGCTCACTCGAGAGTTTGTTAAGCTTAATCAACACTTGAAAAGTCTATTATCATTAGCATTTAAAGGAACATTAACAAGTCTTGTTCGAACTCAACTCATGCCTACTGGTATTAACATGAACGGATCCAAATGGTTTTGACAAGTTATAATAGGGGAAAGAGATCCACAATTACTTAAGCTAACAAAACAATGCTCATTTGATCTTCAAGGTCATGTTCCGATTATTTTTGTCTAATTACGAGTCGCCTGATTGTTTTATCACTGAATCACTGGAATTACTGCATTCTCACTTGTTTCTGATTTACTACTTCCAACAAAAAAAATGCTAAACTAAAGCAGGCATTAGCTAGATTAAAACTGTCTAAAACAGTCCATTACAAATCCAATCTGCCCAAATCAATACGAGCAATCCTAATTCAACAATTCCTAGTTCCACATGGTTTGAACAAGCTAATTTCAATCTATCAAGTACAAATTTAAACAAAGACCTAACTAGCATTAATGAATCAAATGTTCAGATACATAAAGCTAAATCAGATTAAATCTCATGCTTCAATTACAGGTTTAAACTTTTACACTTCAGCTCATAGCTATCAAAGTCAAGTTGTGTACCTGGTATTGAAAATGCAAGAACAAGAAAGGAGTGGTCAGGAGCAGGTAACAACAGTAGCACAGCAAAAATAGCAACAGCAGAAACCACAGCAACAGCAACAAAACACACCCAGTAGTTTCAGAACTTTTAAACCAAACGAGATTGATATATCAACTCCAACACAGCAACCAATTACAAAAAAAAAATCTTGAAAATGAGCACGATAAACTTTCTGAAACTTCAAACAAACCAGAACCCAATGGAACAATAGGTTTTTCTTAAGACCAGTCTATCACTCTCAATGTTTTCTTTTTCAAGTCCCTTTTTCGATTTTCAGAGTGTACTCTCAGTGTATTCTTATGTGTGTGTATGGACGAAAATGTCTAAAAAGAACTCCTTCTTATATGTTTTTTTTCAAACTCTTTTTCCCCTCATTTTAGGCCTTAAAATCAGAAAGTTGTCTTCAACTATTGGTATCTTTTAACTATTTAATCCCACTTAACATTGTGTTTTAACTTTTCCAACCCCACTAATTCTTGTCTTATTCAATCCTTTAGCAGCCCCTTAATCAATTATTTATGTAATCTAATTCCCCAAAATACCCCCTGAACTAATGTGAATTAACCCTGAAAATACTATCCTACCTTAACCCCTTCAATCTGTACCCTATAAGCTATAACCAAGAAAGCCTAACAGAATCAATTACCAATTCAAACTAGAAACTCAGTTTAGACCAAATATTATCAGAATAAAAACCAATGATTCAGGGGAACACACATTGAATTACTGAGGATTGGTTCACACAGATGCAGGGATTAAACCAACTATATTGGGAACAAAATCACAATTAACCTTAGACAAAAATGGATGAACACTAACAATATACTGGAAGGACTGAGAACAAACTGAAACAACATGAATCACAATTAACTGAATCGAAAAACCAACTGAATTCATATGACGAACAATAAAGAGCAGGGAACCAAACAATACACAAAATGACACCATTTGAACCAAATACCAAACAATTACAGGAGTAATCATGGCTTTATACCAGGCCTTATTGACACTGACTTTTAAGATCAAACTAAAGAACAAACATATTCAGCAGCCTATAAGATATACTACCAAATTAAGGATGAAAAATTGGACCAGAAAAAGGTTCGTGGGAGGAGGAAGAAGTAATTGACAAATAATAACAACAACAAAAACAAACAAAACTAAAAAGAAAGAAAGAAGAAATACCTTAGAATTTAGACCTAGCTCCAATCTGTTTTAATCGACTCTTCGACTTGAACTCTTTGAGGTCAAATGGACTTTAATCAAGTGTTCTCGACTGAGAACACTCGACTAAAGTCGATTGAAACCTCAAATTTTCCCTAATCTCGGACATGTTCAGTTTTTGGTACCTCTAGGGTTCTTCAGTCGATTTAAGATTCGACCGATTCCGGCTTGATTCGAAGGAAACTAGGGGTCGTTTGGGAATGAGAGAGGTCAAATGGTAACAGGGTGTGACTTGGGGAAGGTTTAGGGTTGGCGCCGCTACCAAGGAATCTTGTGGCGGCGCTAGGGTTCTTGGCTCGAAATTGAAATTCGACGAATCCTGGGTTGATTCGAAGGGAATTAATGGTGTTAAGGTGGTGAGTGAGGTCTAGGGGTGGCATGGTGTTGATTTGGGGTCAAATGGACAAGGTGAGGTTTGGGTCAGTTCTTCGATCTAATATTCGAAGAACTCGGGGATGATTCGAGAATGATGGAGTAGGGATTTGGAATTGGGAGGTCGAGAGGAGGCTGTGGTGTAAAAATGGGGGTCATTGGACCACCGGAATCTCCGTGAGGCAATTTTCGGTGGGTGGTCGACGGCGGAATATGGCGGAGAGTGTCGGGGCTGTCTCTGAACATTAGAGACAGAGGGGGGTTTGGCTTAGGGGGGCTGGGTGCGTTTGGTTAATTATATACGCAATGAGAGAACCAATCCAGGCCGTTAGATCATTTGAGATCAATGGCCTGGATCAATCGACTAAACCAAACGGTGTCGTTCGGCCTTCTTTGGGACCGGATGGGTTTGGGGAATGGGTCGGGTTGGTGAGACGGGTTGGGGAGATGGGATGAGGTTCGTTGGATTGATGTGGATTGAACGGCTGAGATTGGTTGATTTGAAACGTCGTCGTTTCGTTGAGGCTAGAGACGGACTGAACCGTTCGATCTAACGAGATCGGCGGTTCAGATCAAATGCGACAAAAACGATGTCGTTTGGACGTTGGTGAGGCCATGAAGATTTGGACCGGGTTAAAAAATATTTTGGGCCTGATTCAAAGGTTGTTTGGGACAGCCCAGTTCCGAGTTTTCTCTTTATTTCATTTCTTCCTTTCTTTTATTTTTCCTTTTTTCTAAATTAAATTATAAACCAAATCACAAATACTAATTAATTCCTAAAGACAATCATCACACACAATTTAAAATGAAATCACACAATTTGACATTAAATGCTAAAAAAATGCAAGGTACATATTTTGTGATTTTTCCATTTTTGTAAAACAAACTTAATTACTCCTAATTGTACAATTAAATCTTAAAATGCAAATGCGACATATTTTTGTATTTTCATTGGTTTAAACAAATAAACATGCACACACAAACGCAAACAATTACTAAAAATATCACGAAAAATTCACAAAATGCACACAATAAAACAGACAATTTTTGTTTTGATTTTGTGGGAGTAATTCATGTGAGGCAAAAAGCACATGCTCACAGTTTTTAGTGGTAAACTGGCATCACATCCGTACTTTACTAGATCGAAGGGGAGCATAGAAATGCCTTCATAAATGACATTGTCAGCAATTCCCATCTCAAAAGATAGCCCAATCTCGGGCATCCCGACCTCAGAATCTGCAGCGGCTGAAGAAAATAGGATCCTACGTCTTAGGGTCATGGAAATGTGGGATGCGTGGAAGAATGGAAGGGAGCCTCCAAGTGCCATCCCCGTATTCCCCGAACTATTCCCTAGATCAGGGGGTACCTCCAATATTCCCATCAACCATCCAAACACACCACTGGGACAGCCCACCATATCGGCTCATTTCATAGGAACACCTTCTGAGGTTCGCCCCCAGGTATTCATGTCCGGAGCAGCCTCCAATATTTTTACCGCTACCCCATGCTCAGCCACAACACAACCTGCACTGCCTAGGCTCACTCTTGATCCTTCAACCTTTACGTTCCAAACACCTACTTTCCAAATGGAGCCTCCTCAGCACCCCACTTATACTTATCCTCAACCACCTCCATTTGAGTTCACAATGGGACGAGAAAAGACTCCCAAAACTCCTGAACAAGAAGAAATGGCAAAGAAGATGAGAAGCCTAGAGCAGAGCCTCAAAAACATGCAGGGTCTGAGTGGGCAGAAAAGAGTGTCATATAATGATCTATGCATATTCCCTCGTGTACATTTGCCTCTGGGATTCAAAACTCCAAAGTTTGGAAAATACGATGGCCATGGTGATCCTATTGCTCATCTTAAGAAATATTGCAATCAGTTGCGATGAGCTGGAGGAAAAGAGGAATTACTCATGGCTTATTTTGGAGAGAGTTTGGTGGGAATCGCCTCCGAGTGGTACATGGATCAGGATATCTCTCGCTGGCACATCTGGGACGACCTCGCTAGAGACTTTATTAGAAATTTCCAGTACAATATAGACATTGCTCGAGATAGAAACTCATTGGCAAACTTGAAAAATAAGTCTTCGGAGAGCTTTAGTGAGTACGCAATCAAATGGCGTGAGCAAGCATCTAGAGTAAAGCCTCCAATGGACGAGGTTGAAATGGTAACAGTGTTCCATCAAGCTCAGAAAGCTGATTATTTCCAAAATATGATGTCAGCTATGGGTAAACCGTTCGCGGAAGCTATCAAAATCGGTGAAATGGTGGAAAATGGATTGAAAACAGGCAGAATTATGAGCCAATCCGCTATTAGAGCAACCTCCCAAGCCATTCAAGGCGGGTTTAGAGGAGTGAAAAAGGGTAAGAAGAAAGAAGAAACATCCATGGCGGTATCGGGTGCAAGAAGACACTGTGCTCCTAGATCCATGTTCCCAGAAAGAACCCCTCAGAATTATTACCCCCACCAAGACATGGCCTTTGCTCATCCGCCATACGCGGTCATGAATGCTCAGCCTTTTGTCCGGCCTCAGCAATAAGCCAACTGAAACCAAGCTCCATTTCCAAGAAACTAGCCTCCTCACCAAAATCACTATAACCCCCGTCGTCCACAAAATAACTTCCATCCTCGTGAACCACCCAGGAGGCCAAATTTTATACCAATCGGTGAACCCTACTCCACTCCATTTCCAAAGCTTATTCAAATAGGTCTGCTGCAGCCTGTACCTCCAAACAGGCAAAACCCAGAATCACCCTCCTATCAACAGGGCACCCGATGCACTTATCACTCAGGAGTTGAAGGGCATGATACAAAAAACTGTTGGACTTTGAAAAGAGTTGTGGAGGACTTGATAGAATAGGGAAATATAGTGCTAAGGGATGAGGATTTCCCCAACGTGACTATTAACCCACTGCCATCCCATAACAACAGGCCAGTAATCGGGATGATTTGTGAGGATAAGGAATTTGTCCCGGTATTAAAAGCTATCATTGCCATTGCTGACGCAGAGAGAAAACCAAAAGTTGCCTCAAAGCAAGACAAGGGGGAAAAAAATAACAAAATCACCCATTCAAAACCAAAAAATAAAATATATGTAGGAACTGGGGCAACACCTACCAAAGATGCTATTCTCTATGTCCCTCGAGGCCGCAATTAAAAGTAGATGACTTTGAGTCCTCCCAGGAGGTTTGAACTAAACAAGGCAGCCCAAATGTACTTGCCCAAGAGAGCTTATGTGGTGCGGGAGACAATTAAGCCATCGAGGCTGAACGAGCCCATGGTTATTGGACGCGCGCCACATAAGCCCATGACAGATCCTGCTGCGGTGCCTTGAAACTACCATAAAACAGTGGTGACGTACAAGGGCAAAGAAATCTCAGGAGAGCTTCAAGAAAATCACCCTGTTGAGAAGTACTCTAATGTGGAAGAAGTGAACAACGCCACTAGAAAGTGTTTCCCATCTAAAAAACCTGTAAGTGCCGAAGAGGCAGAAGCTTTCTTTCAGAAAATGAAGATGGTGGACTATGAAGTGGTTGATCAACTTTGAAAGTATCCTGAACAAGTATCCTTGCTATTATTGCTAATGAAATCCCCCGAACACCAGAAAGTTTTAATGAAGACCCTCAATGAAGCATACGTGCCAACTGAGACTTCTGTGGAACAGTTAAAAAGAATGGCGGACAGATTCTTCCCTATCAACCAGATTTCATTCAGCAAAAATGATTTGCCCCGAGAAGGGGCCACACATAACAAAGCCTTGCACTTAAATGTCAAATGTGAAGGGTACTACGTGAAGAGGGTCATGGTAGATGGAGGTTCTGGTATAGACATCTGCCCACTCTCTACACTAAAGCGTATGGAAATTAGGACTGAAAGGATTTCTCCCAACAATGTCTGCGTACGAGCTTTTGATGGTATCAAAAGAGACACAATTGGAGAAATAGACCTAATTCTAACCATTGGCCCAGTAGACTTTGAGGTGACTTTCCAAGTGCTAGACATGGACACATCCTACAACTTTCTTTTGGGAAGGCCATGGATCCACAGAGCAGGGGTTGTACCCTCCACTCTCCATCAAATGGTGAAATTTGAACATGAGGATTAGGAGATTGTGGTACACGGAGAGGACGAACAATCGATCTATCGGGACCCGTCCGTCCCATGTCTTGAAGCGAGGGAAGGCAGTGAGCACATAGTTTACCAAGCCTTTGAGGTTGTGGTGGCAGACCAGCATGAAGAAGGAAACCCATGCCCCCAACCTTTCCTATCTAATGCCTCGATTATGGTTGCCAAAGAAATAATCAGACATGGTTTCAAACCAGGGAAGGCACTTGGGAAATCCCTGCAAGGAATAGCTGAGCCAGTTACCCTGCCTACCACTGAGAAGTTCTTCGGGATAGGTTTCCACCCTACCCCAGATGATATAAAGTGGGAAGATGAGAGAAAGAATGACGGATGGGTTTTACCGCAACCACTGACACATCTGTACAAGACCTTTATCAAGCCAAAGTACAGTGAAGGAGAGGATGATAAGGCCTTTACGGTTGAAGAGATTGAAGAAATATGTGGGGATATGACAAAGATACTCTATGAAACCCAGATGGTTTAGCCAAGAGATGGCTCAAGAACCACTGAGGTTCTGTATATGGGACCAAATGCCAAGCTGCAGAATTGGAAGGCTACGCCATTCCCAATCAAGCGGGAGTCCCGGTAGACCTGTCCTGCCACTTTTTCTATATCGCGAGTTATTCCAGGGTGTAACTCCGGTGTTTTCTTTAGTTTCTTGTCTTTTAATTTCCAAATGTAAACCCTGTTATCTTCAAATTCCAAGAAATGAAATCAATATTTCATCGTTCATCTCTCTTTATTCTTTCTGATTTTGCTATTTTCTCTTTTATTTTTTCTTTCAGTTCTAATAATGCGGCCTTAAATAACATGACATGCTTGCGGACTTCATAACCAGATCCAAACACACTGTCTAATTGTGAAATAATGAACCAAGAACCAGAATATGATGAAGAAGAGGCTTTTAGGGAAATAAATCGAGAATTGGAACAATTTGAGAATAAACCTAATCCAAACTTGAATGATACTGAGCCGGTTAAGTTGGGAAATTCTGAAGAAATCCGAGAAACCAAGATAAGCATTCACACAGATGATAAAACCCGGGATGCAATAATCTAACTCCTGTTTGAGTTCAAAGATGTGTTTTCTTGGTCGTACGACGACATGCTAGGGCTAAGTGTTGATCTGTTAGTTCATAAGTTGCCAACTTATCCCAACTGCCCTCCGGTCCAGTAAAAACAGAAAAAGTTCAAAATTGATATCAGTGACAAGATCAAAGAAGAAATCACGAAACAGTTGAAAGCGGGGGTAATCCGAGTGGTCCGGTACACTACATGGTTGGCTAATGTAGTCCCAGTTCCAAAGAAAGACGGGAAGACCCGGGTGTGTGTGGAATATAGATATTTACATAAGGAAAGCCCCAAGGATAACTTCCCTTTGCCCAACATTCACATCCTTGTTGATAACTGCGCCAAACATGAGATACAGTCCTTCATGGATTGTTACGCAGGATATCACCAGGTGTTGATGGATGAAGAAGATGCCGAAAAGACAAATTTTACCACACCCTGGGGTACATATTGCTACAGAGTTATGCCGTTTGGTTTGAAGAATGCTGGGGCAACCTACATGAGGGCCATGACTACCATTTTCCATGATATAATGCATCAAGAGATAGAGGTATATGTGGACGACATAATCATCAAGTCCAAAACCCAGGATGACCATGTTCGAGATTTGAGAAAATTCTTCGAGCGATTGCGCAAGTATGATCTGAAGCTGAACCCAGCCAAATGTGCGTTTGGAGTCCCATCGGGCAAACTTTTGGGTTTATAGTCAGTCGGAGAGTTATCGAGTTAGATCCAACAAAAATAAAGTCTATCCAGGATTTTCCTCCTTCGAGAACTATCAAAAATGTGATGAGCTTGTTGGGCAGATTAAACTGTATCAGCTGGTTAATTGCTCTGTTGACATCCACATGTCAGCCCATATTCAAATTACTGAAAAAAGATGCAGCAGTCAAGTGGACAAATGAATGTCAAGAAGCTTTTGATAAGATCAAAGAATATCTGTCAAATCTGCCAGTCTTGGTCCCACCAGAGCCAGAGAGGCCTCTTTTCTTGTATCTGACGGTCTTGGAAAATTCTTTCGGCTGTGTCTTCGGGCAACATGATGTAACCGAGAATAAAGAACAGGCGATCTACTACTTGAGCAAAAAGTTTACCAGCTATGAAGTTAAGTATAATCTGGTGGAGAGAACCTGTTGTGCTTTAACTTGGGTCGCTCAGAAGCTAAGACATTATCTTCAAGCCTACACCACCTACCTCATAATCAGGTTGGATCCTTTGAAATACATATTCCAAAAATCGATGCCTACAGGGAGATTAGCAAAATGGCAGATTCTGCTCACGGAATTTGACATAGTCTATGTCACTCGCACAGCAATGAAAGCCCAGGCGTTGGCAGAGCATTTGGCTGAAAACTCGATTGATGATAAATACCAACCGTTGAGCACTTACTTCCCAGATGAAGAGGTAAATTCAATAGAAGCAATCTCTGAAGACACCCACGCTTGGAAAATGTTCTTTGATGGGGCGGTAAATGCAAAAGATGTAGGAATTGGGGCAATCTTGATCTCATCCACTGGTTAGCACTATCTGGCCACAGCTAGGATTCGGTTTTTCTGCACAAACAATACTGCTGAGTATGAAGCCTGCATCATGGGTATGAATATGGCGATTGACCAAGACATCAAAGAGTTATTGATTATAGGAGACTCAGATCTGATTATCCAGCAAGCCCAGGGAGAATGGGAAACCCGAGATGTCAATCTTATTCCCTATCGGCAACATATGGAAGATCTTGGCAAGCGGTTCAAGTCAATAGAGTTCAGGTATATCCCTCGTTGTCACAATGAGCTAGCTGATGTACTCGCCACTCTGACCTCAATGTTGCCTTACCCAGGCAATGCCCACATTGATCCTTTGGAGATCCAAATAAAGTAAAGGCATGGTTACTATAATATGGTTGAGGCGGAATCAAACACCCAGCCATGGTACCATGAAATCAAAAGGTTTCTGAAAATGCAAGAATGCCCCGAGCAAGCTAGTGGAGACCAAAAGAGAACCATTAGACGGCATGCAAGTGGTTTCTTCTTAAGTGGTGATGTATTGTACAAAAGGACCCCAGATCTCAACTTATTGTGATGTGTTGACGCCGAAGAGGCCGGGAAGATCATGCATGAAGTACACGCAAGAGTGTGCGGACCCCACATGAATGGGTATGTTTTGGCGAAGAAAATCCTTCGAGCAGGGTATTACTGGATAACCATAGAAAAGTACTGCTTCAGCTTTGTCCGGAAGTGTCATCAGTGTCAGGTGCACGGTGATTTGATTCATGCACCTCCCACAGAACTACATCCCATATCAATACCTTGGCCATTTGTTTCTTGGGCCATGGACGTCATTGGGCCGATCGAGCCGAAAGCCTCAAATGGACATAGATTCATACTGGTTGCCATTGACTACTTCATAAAGTGGGTTGAAGCCATTACTCTCAAATCGGTCACCAAGAAAGCTGTGGTAGATTTTGTGCACTCTAATCTTATCTATCGTTTTGGCATTCCTGCAACTATCATCACAGATAATGCTGCAAACCTGAATAGTCATTTGATGTAAGAGGTATGCGAACAATTCAAAATAACGCATAAAAACTCCACTTCCTACCGGCCCAAAGCCAATGGTGTTGAAGCAGCAAACAAGAACATCAAGAAGATTTTGAGAAAAAGGATTCAGAGCTCCAGACAATGACATGAAAAGTTGCCTTTCGCATTATTGGGATATCGCACCACGGTGCGCACATCGGTAGGAGCAACCCCATACCTTTTGGTCTATGTAACTGAGGCAGTTATACCCGCAGAGGTAGAAATCCCTTCTCTCCGGATCATCGTTGAAGGAGAGATTGAGGACAGTGAGCGGGTCAAGACACGCCTGAAAAAGGTGACCATAATTAACGAAAAGCAAATGGATGCAGTCTGTCACGGGCAGTTGTACCAACGAAGAATGGCCCGTGCTTACAACAAGAAAGTACGACCCATGAATTTTTAAGTGGGACGACTAGTGTTAAGGCGCATTCTTCCTCATCACCAGGAAGCAAAAGGAAAATTTGCTCCTAATTGGAAGGGTCCTTACATCATCAGGAAGATATTGCCGAGAGGAGCGTTGTATCTGGGTGATATCGAAGGAAATGATCCTGAAGCAGCTGTGAATGCGGATGCAGTAAAAAGGTACTATGTCTAAGCCTTCTGTGGTGATGATTTTGTTCAATTGAGATGACGAAGGCTTTCATTCTCGCTATCCAAACACTATCAATCTTTCGCAAACCCTTTGAGACGGTTACTCTTCCTTGATTACCCTCTTTGGAACCCGAAAGTACTATTTGAAAAAAAAATGATGAAAATGAAAAAAAAATGAATGAAAAAAAGAATGATTGAAAAATGATGAAAGAAGAAGGAAGAAAATTAAAAGAAAACAAAACAAAAACAGAAAAAAAAAACAAATGTTTCCCTGAACTACGTCTGACTTGATTCCGAAAGGATACATATGCAGCCTCTCTCTGGGGTTCAGTCATACCAAAACAAAAATCTCAATTCCCCCAAGAAATGAAATTGGGGCAGATGATATAATGGCTCAGCAATGAGCCCATCAGAATGGTTCCAAAGTTGTAATTCCATCAAGATTCTTTTTACCCAAACCTTGTTCAAGTCCTTCTGATCAATTGGAAAAGGCATTGGAATCGAAAAACACCGTTGTTGGAATCTGGTGCAATCAAACTGAGAGAAATAAAATAAGAGAGTCTTATTGGTGAAAACCTACGGGCACCATAAGGCGACGGTGAGTAGAGAAATTGAAAATATGAGAGCCCGTTTAGTGAAAACTCATAAAAAGCATTATCGGGCGACGGTGAGAAGAGAAATGAGAGAGGTCGATTGGCAAAAACCCGCAAAGGGCGTCGTTGATCGAAAAGAAGACATTTCCCACTACTGAAAGAGTCTTGGCAAGATTCCCTGGTTTTGAAACACGGGTCAATGAGTTGATGAGAAGTTGGGAAAGTTTGTGTGGGTCAGGCATCCAGTCCAAGAAGCATGTCATGTCTATTTGAAGTTTGCATGCACCCCAGATAAGTCCTTCTTTTCTCCTCGAAAGGGACGCTTCTCTTTAAACTCATTTTCTTGCCTTTTTTCTTTGAATCCCTTTTGGTCCAACTCTGTTCCCGAAACTAATACAAAGAAAAGGTGGCAAGATTGGTTTCATAGGGCTCTGCCTGACAAAAGTTAAAGAAAAGTACCCAGCCTCAGCGGGTGCGTCAAGTCGATCCCGACTGGCCATGATGGTTGGTGCTCTGAAAGCAAAGCTATTGGAAAGGAAAAGAAATTCAAGGACAAAGGTCCCAAGGGCAGAATAAAGTGAAAGGGTTGAAGCCCCACGCGGGCAGGTCGCCATGAAACCTTAAAAATTGAGCCTTTCAATTTGAAAGGGAGATTAATCTTCAAAACCAGTAAGCAGCAGAGGTTCTCAACAAAAGCTAGGCCGGAGTCAAGCAATTGAGACAATCAAGGCCACAGAACTAACCACCATTTTAAACTAACAATTGTTCCTTATTGAAAAATTCAAAACAGGTGCAATTCAAGCAACCGTGCAAAAAGCAGCTACAACCAAAAGGGAAAAGAAATGCGCAAGTGCTGAAACAGCTTTGCAGAAGGGAACCGACCAGAAGGGAATTTTCCCCAAATTCTTTCTTGCATTTTCTACTAAAAATGAAATAAAGAAGGAATGAAAAAAACCAAAATCATGGTAGCATAGGGCCCTTTTTCCCTAGATATCCCGGCATAACCCGTGGACCTCCCTGGCATAACCCAGTGATCTTTTTTCTTTATCCCGGCATAACCGTGGACCTCCCTGGCATAACCCAAAGAACCTTTTTCTTTTATCCCGGTATAACCCGTGGACCTCCCCGGCATAACCCGAGGACCCTTTTTTCTTCGCTCCCTGGCATAACCCAAGAACCTTTTTCTTTATCCCGGCATAACCCGTAGACCTCCCTGGCATAACCCAAGGACCTTTTTTTTCCCTCCCTGGCATAACACAGGGATCTTTTCCTTTCTCCCGGCATAACCCGTGGACCTCCCTAGCATAACCCAAGGAATATTTTTCTTTTATCCCGGCATAACCCATGGACCTCCTCGGCATAACCCGAGGACGCTTTTTTCTTTTCTCCCTGGCATAACCTAAGGACCTTTTTCTTTATCCCGGCATAACCCGTGGACCTCCCTAGCATAACCCAAGGACCTTTTTCTTCTCTCCCGACATGACCCGTGAACCTCCCTGGCATAACCCAATGAGCCTTTTTCTTTTATCCCGGCATAAATCGGGGACCTTTTTTTCTTCGCTCCCTAGCATAACCCAAAGACCTTTTTCTTTTCTCCCGGCATAACCCGTGGACCTCCCTGGCATAACCCAAGGACCTTTTTCTTTTATCCCGGCATAACCCGTGGAACTCCCTGGCATAACCCAAGGACCTTTTTATTTTATCCCGACATAACCCGTGGACCTTTTTCTTTTATCCCGGCATAACCCATGGACCTCCCTAGCATAACCCAAGGAGCCTTTTTCTTTTATCCCGAAATAACCCGTGGACCTCCCTAGCATAACCCAAGGAGCCCTTTTCTTTTCCCGGCATAACCCGTGGACCTCCCTGGCATAACCCAATGAGCCTTTTTCTTTTATCCCAACATCTTCCGTGGACCTCCCTGGCATAACCCAAGGACCCTTTTCTTTTATCCTGGCATAACCCGTGGACCTCCCCGGCATAACCCGAGGACCTTTTTCTTTTCCGGCATAACCAGGTCATTTTTCAGCATAAACTGGTAATCCTCCCAATTTAAGGCTTCATTCCCAAGGATACACAATCCTGATGTTTATTACTTTCGATGAATTGTAGCTTAGATATGTGTTGCAAGTAACTCACAAAATTTTCCTAGCGAAAACTGGGGCAGATAAATTTTGTTCGTCTATTTGTTTTGTTGTTCGAACAGGTTTTATCTCAAGGCACATGATTCAAGATAACCGAAAGAATGAATCTTAATCCAGAATAAAGGAAAATAAGAAAATAACAAAAAGAAGTGAACTCAAAGTATTTGAAATAGAGATGGACGCGGACTGCTCATGATATGACTGAAGTCACAAGCTTCGCATGCCCTGTTTTGATTCAAAAGCTGAAGAAAGAACCAGCACCTACAGCTTGCGAGCATCAAGATTCAGATCGGAGTCCATAGCAAAATCATCTAAGACTCAAGATCAAGCTTCAAGAGATTTATAGATAGGAATCTTGTAACTCGTACTTGATAGGCATAGCTAGCTTAGCTTTGATTTTCGTTTTGGTGTAATAAGTAGGACAACAAGCAGTAGCAGCAGCAACAGCAGTGAAAGCACAGCTCCCGGTAGTCCCAGCTACCAAAACTTCTAGAACTACATTGACCTGATTCCTTTACAGCCAAGGATATGTAGGCAACCTCTGAAGCAAGGTTCGGTCAGACATGTTTCAAAAATGCTTCTCATGGAGTGCCAAGCAGGAAAAATCCCTCTGAATTGCTCATTTATCTTTGCCTGAAAACCCTTGTGTTTCCGAGCGAAGAGGGGCAGCTGTGAGCACGTGATTTTTGCCTCGCATGAATTACTCCTACAGACTCCTTAGATTTAGGATTTCTCTTTAAATTATTTAATTTTTTAGGATTTAATTGCATAACTTTTGTGTGTGTTTTCATTTGTATGTGCATGTTTAGTTTAGATAATTCATAAAAATACAAAAATATTGCATTTGCATTTAGGATTTAATTTTATATTTTTTTAGACTAATTAATAATTAGAGTTTTATAAAAATACAAAAATCACAAAAATTGACTTTTAAATTTGAATTTTGTTAGTTTTTTATTTTGTTTTGATTAATTGTAGTAATCATCATTTAGGGTTAAATAGTCTAATTAGGTCCTTAGGATTTAATGCAGGTTTTTTATTTTATAAAAATAAAAAAGAAAAAATATACAAAAAGGAATTAAATGAAAAGGAAAAAAAAAGAAGAGAAAGTTGGGCTTGTTAAAAATCTAAGTTTTTGGGCCAGCTATGTGGATTAATTTCTAGCCCAATAAAAAAACCCTTGAACCCGTTCAAAAACACCAAAACCCGACCCAAATTTACACCCAAGTCCGGTCCAGCCCCCCAGTGCCAAACGACGTCGTTTGGTACCTAATTAATCCTAGACGTCTAGGTTTTGTGATCCAACGGTCCTGAAGTGGGGATATTTTAATATATATATGTCCTAACATCCTCCCCCCCCCCCCCCCTTCACTCGTTGTTCTCACTCCCAAGTAACCCTAGAGACAACTCCCTGAACTGCCGTCTGCCTCCGCCGGAAATCGCTCACGGTGGCGGCGAGTCTCCAAAGACCTCAAAAATTTTACCCGAGCTTCCTCTTCCCCTCCTTACCATCGATCCACCCTTAGATTCCCTTGAATCCCACTGGAGTTCCTTAAAAGCTTAAAACCCTAGTCGCCGCCTTTGTTCTCTGGTGGCGGCGCCACCACCCAAATACCACCAAACTAACACCCTTGAACCCCCGTCTCTCCCTCATTCCAAATCCCCACTCATAATCCTTCAACCATCCCTGTAACACCTTCAAATAAAAAAATTGAGCCTAAGAGCCTAAAGATGGATTCGTGCAGGCAAGCCGTCCTCAGAGTTTTTCGGGTCGTTTCTGTTGGTTTTGGTACATAATAATGACATTCATTTGTTCTTCACCAAGAACAAATGTTTGGCATTGTTTTGGGGCCGAATCAAAATGCTAGTGTCGAGTTGAGCCTAGCCGGTGAGTCCCTTCATCTTTCTTTCATGTTTCACTTTAATTAGGATTAGGCCAAGGTTCTGAACCCAGGACCTCTTTTCTTAGTGCATTTTCCCTTTAAAATTGTTCCCTAATTTTCTAGGTTTATTCAGCTTTGTTAATAACATGTTTAAATCTTTGATTTCACTTCCTGTTTTGGTCACTTAGTTTAGTTTGATTAGGTTAGTTTAATAACTCAATTAGTTTTCTACTTGTTCGTGTTAATTAATTAGCTTAGTTGTTAATTTTTTAATTTATTCATGTTTTCTTTTCATAGGCACTGGGCTCCTGATTTGGGTTTAGGTCTCCTTGGTTGTTGGGTTTTGAGATTAGTTTAGATCCCACTCTAGGAGGTTTGGGTTTGGTCTGAGTGTGAGCTCAAGTTTTTTTTGACCCACTAGAGTCCATTGGACTCATGACCCATGAGCTGAAGGTTATTTGACCAAAGTAATTTCAGGGGTAAATACAGGGGTAATCAAGGGCATATTGGGTAGTTTAAAATAGAGAATCTTGCAGTAATAGAAAATAGAAGCCCCTAGAAGCTTTTAGATTGGGGTTCAATTTGAATTTCAATATTTGAGTAGTATAACTTGGGTAGCAAGTCAGGATCCTAAGGACTTAAGAGGGTAAAACATGAATTTGAAATGGACCTACTTATTTGCCTATAAAAGGAATTGCACCCTTGCATTACAAGGGAGTTTTTTCAGAGCTTCAATTTTCAGATCTTCAGTTTTCAGAGCCTACAAATTTTAAGAGCTCAAAAATAGCAGAAAATTCTACAAAAAAAAATACTGTTCTATTAAATCTTCTAAGGTTTTCATCTTCAAAACAATTCCTGAGCATTCAAAGGTTAAAAATGAGTTGAATCTAGGCTTGAAATCGATTTTTAGGTCAATTCTACTGCTTATCCTCAACTAGGTTTAATATTGGGAATTGAACATCAATTTCCTGGTTTACAAAAACAATTCCTGCTCTGTTTCCTTGCTTGTAGTTCAAAGTTTGCTGTTGTTGTTTCTCCTTGAATTTTAACTCATTTTCGTTGTGTATTTGCTGTAATCAGGTACGTGCTCCTGAACTTTTGTCACGATGTTTGGCTTGAAGTTGAAATGAAATGCGGAATTTGATAACTTCAACCTCCTTGGATTGATTTAGCTGAGTTCATTCTGTATAAATGACATAGTTTTGACATAATTAATACACTGTAGACTCATTATAAGGAGTATCTTTAGCTTGTATTCGATATAACTTTAGGTTTTATTGTCATAACTACTTTTGGACTGTTAAAGTAATGAAATGCCTAGATTCTACTCTATTATTCCAGCTCTAGTGTAGTTTAAGTTTCCTGCAATGAATAGGTAGTTTTTGAATTCATGTTTGCTTGATTTACTCATCTCTATACTCCAAATTAGAGTATTTGTGAGATGTGTGTACTTTTTGAAGAGCTGTGATTCAATTGATGAATTCATGGTTCAACAAAATCCCAAATTGCAGGTTTTGTATGTTTTATTGTCATTGGTAAAGTTCATATTGAGATTCAAGTGTTGTATAACGTGTTAGGTCATTTGAATGTGATGAGAAAATAGCTAATATTATGCAGATTCAAATGTTCATTCAGTAGTCGTGTTTGGCAGTTTTTATCAAATAATTAGTGCATTGTACCTGTCGCTTAGCCATAATAGACCTAGGTCAAGATTCATGCTAAAAATGAATTTGTTTTGTTCAGTTAATTTATGTCAAAGGATTTAAATCATAACTCAAGTCTGTTAATTAGCCCTCATATTTTATGTGATTAAATGCCTGCTATTGTGTTTTGGGCATTGGGTCAGTCAGATCACTAGATCCAGGCCTAATATCATTGGGCCTTGCTTCATTTGGAGCCCATTTTTTTTATACTTTAATGCTGCATCCAAGCTGGGTCGCGTCTGGTTGTTAGCTGGACCCTTGGTCCATTCGCGCTAAGCCCAAAGTTGGACCCATAATTCATTTCTCGTCTGTTAGTAGCTGGGCCTAATGTAATGTTGGTCATTTTCTTTTAATTTGGACTTTATCTTTATGTTGTTGCCTTCAAGGATCATATATTTATCTAGATATAGTTAATTAATTAGACTTTCTTAAACAATTGGATTTGAGCCATAATTAGATAACAAATAACCTATGGCCTTCCACGTACTAGGGTAAATATCCTTTTAAAATAAATTTGAGGCGTGCCGCGCCAAATAAAAATCACAAATTGCGTGGCCCTTTTTAATTACTTCCATTAAAATACTTAGAACTCGGGACGTGCTATTTAGTGAATTTTCATGGCCTCCCGCAAAGTTATCAACACGTTAGTCGCTTTACGCGCATATTTTAGTAATCTACTTTCCTAAACTCGGGTGCACATTTATGTGACCCAAATCCAAATCTCAACGATGTTAAAATATGTCAAAAACCGCGGGTGCATTTATGCGACGTAGTTCGAGACGTGTTCTAATAACGTTGCAAGTTTCCTTAAAATTAAATAAAAGCGGTAAATAATCTCAAATTGCACTATAGGTTTGAAACATGTATTAAAATCAGGCAATAGGCCAATTATGATAGTTTAAGCGATCGTGCTAGAACCACAGAATTCGGGGGTGCCTAACACCTTCCCCGGATTAACAGAATTCCTTACTCAAGAATTTCTGGTTCGCAGACTTCACTTGGAAAGTCGAAAACTTCCTCAATTTGGGATTCAAGATAAACCGGTGACTTGGGACACCAAAAACCAAACCTATCCCAAGTGGCGACTCTGATCATTAAATAACCCCATTTCGAATAATGTTACTTATAGTGAAAAAATTCCCTTATACACTATCTTTCGGGGGTGATGTGTAAAAAAGGAGGTGTGACAGGAATCATTCATTATGTTATTCTTTTTTGGCTTATATGCTATTTAGATATTAATATTTTATACATACTTGTGAAGAATGTAAAATTAAAACCTTTGTCATAAATGTTACTTTTTGCCTTTTCCTACATGAGTTCCATATGTGCCCGTACGGTAAGGGAGATAAATAATACAAAAATTAATACTCCCTCCGTTTCAATTTATGTGAACTCATTTGACTGGGCACGGAGTTTAAGAAAAGAGAGAAGACTTTTGATCTTGTGATGTAAAATGAGGCACCTTTATTTTGTGTGGCTATAAATCATTGCATAAAGGTAAATTGTTTCCAAATAAGGAAAGGGGTCATTTTTTTTGGCACAGACGAAAAAAGAAATAGGTTCACATAAATTGAAATGGAGGGAGTATTATTTTAGGAGTATTTTTCTTTTTAAAATTTTAATTTTTTATCTCATGTAGTCTTCACTATACAAAACATATACAAAATAGACAATCAATATATAAAAAATATACTAAATATATTGTCACTATACAATTTATATACAATAGACTGCCAGTATACAAAATAGACTATCACTATATAAAAATATATAAATAGTCTGTCACTGTATAATTTATATACAATAGACTGTCATTATACAATTTATATACAACAAACTGTCACTATAAAAAATATATATAAAATAGACTGTCATTATACAAAAAATATACGAAATAGACTGTCACTATACAAAATATATACAAAATAGACCGTCACTATGCAAAAAAATATACTAAATACACTATCACTATACAATTTATATACAATAGAATGTCACTATTCAAAATAGACTGTCACTATACATAAATTATACAAAATAGACTATCATTGTATGATTATATACAATAGACTGTCACTATAAAAAAAAATATAAAATAGACTGTTACTATAAAATAAATATATAAAATAAACTGTCACTATACAAAAAATATACAAAAGACATTTCGGGCTATTAAAGATAATATATTTGGGCCGGAAGGACATTTTGTGTCAATGGGAAAAACATGGGCTATTATAAGAATTTTTACCTCCTATAGCAAAGGTTAACATCTTATTTATTTTAAATAAATATCATTTAAAAAAATTATATTCTATAGATACCTTTTAATGTTTATAGAAAATATTTAATTTTGGTTATATCCTACCCCTAAGTCACTAAATATGATATTCAGTTACAGTATTTTCTTTCTGTCTCTGCTTTGATACGCTATTCAATAATGAAAGCTGTAAGTTTCCTCTTTATCAATTCGTCATTCAAGGCTTGAAGACAATAAGTTTCCTGTAATCATTCTTCAATCTTCATCAGTATGGCTGCCGCCTGCCTGTTACAACTTCTTCCAATTCTGAGAAACTAATCTCTTATAGCTGATATTCTGACCTCTACACATGTAACATCCGTTCTATCCTTTAGCAATTGTTCCATAAAGACTCCAATATCAAGTATATTATCCCGTTTAGACCATAATTTCTTTTCCCTGTTCTTTTTCCCAAGGCGGCGCGTTTTCACTACTGGCTTTCGGTGAACGACGGATTCGCCGGAAATTAGTGTTTGTTCTTGAATAAAAAAGACGAAGTTTGGCGCTAAGCAACTTGATTTTCTGTTAAGATATTTCAATGTATTTTCATGTATTTCATTGTATTCATTGTCTTTTTTTCATTGTAATTCAATGTATCTTGTTGTATTCCATGTATTTCAATGTATTCACTATTTTTTTTTTCATTGTATTTCAATGTATCCCGTTGTATTATATGTATTTCATTGTATTCATTGTCTCGCTATATGCCATGAATGTATTCATATATTTTTTTAATTAATATAATTTATGTATTCAAATGTATTATATTATTTCTCTTAAGATTGCTATTTTTTGGGGCATTTTTCGATTGAGAATCTTTTTTATGACTGAAATATACAAAACTTGTGTGTTATAATTGAGTTTGTTGAATTATATTAGGATTCTATTATGTTAATTCATTCATTTTCCGTTTTAAAAACAGTGTAATCCCCTATTTCGCGCCGTGAATACAGTTGAGTACAATCGAATACAATAATCTATCCAGCTGTAATCTCATGTTTAACTCTATGAATACAGTCGAATAAACTCGAATACAATAACTGATTAGCTGGACTTCCCTGATTCACGCCTATTTTTGCTA
Organism: Nicotiana glauca; assembly: GCA_026770625.1. Classification (NCBI taxonomy): domain Eukaryota; kingdom Viridiplantae; phylum Streptophyta; class Magnoliopsida; order Solanales; family Solanaceae; genus Nicotiana; species Nicotiana glauca. The sequence continues at coordinate 3,795 of MU765899.1, read as the reverse complement.
CTGTATTCATGAATACATTAGCTTAAATACATCAAATACATCTTATAACCACGGAAAAAACTATCTATAAAAGATAGTGCTTTATGAAAATTTCTCTTATAAATTTGAGGAGCTATAAAGTGTCATTTTCTCTTAAATAATTGTCTTTTGCTGACTTTATTGTGTTGGAAAAATTGTGAAATGATGATCATTCCTCTATCTATAAATTTTATTCTCTTTTCTAGTAGAGAATAAATTATTTAAACCTTTATAATCAGATTATAATTTATGAGACCCACTAATCCGTTGGCCCCAAATCTAAATGAATTTTTGCCAAACAGTTTTATTAAGAAAACACAATTAAAAAAGTATACTGATATTTAAGAATTGAAAGGAAAAGTTGAGAAAAAGTGAAAGAAAAGAGAAAACGTAAATACCTTCACAAGGTATTATTTTTATTTTCCCTTTATTTTCTATGCTTTTCCAACCTCGTCTCCGTCTTTCGGCTATTTCTCCATTGCCTCTCCTTCACCGGCAAAATAACATTACCACCTGGCCTCCTTCACCAACGAGGTAGTATTTTTTTTTTTTCTTTTACTACTTTTTACTTATGTAATCTGATTTGGTTAGTTTTAGGGTTTATTAATTTTTAGAACTTGTGTATAGTTGTATTCGAGTAATGTGAATAAATTTTTGTTCTTTTTCAGATTTGGTGATATAAAGGTAAATGTCATGACCCAAATGCATACCACGATCGTGATAATACCTAACCCAATCCACTAGGCGACTCACAAGCATAACCAACAAATTCATATAGCATAAAAATATAAACAAGTCTAACACATGTATAATAACTTAATATGAGTCTGAGACTGTGTCACAACCCGAATTTCTCACCTTCGCAGTCGTAATGACGCCTACTAATGAGGGTTAGGTAATCCAAAACCTTAACTAATTACTTCATTAATAAATTACTCCTTTTTAGCAATTATAGAGCGATAATCATAATAACATCAGAAATTTAATAAAAAGCGGAAGACAATGGTGAAATATCTGAAATCTATGTCTATTACATCAACTCAAACCTCAGCCACCCAAAACCTAGTGTTACAGTATCACAGAAGATCTAAGAATGCTAAATACAAAGTCTGAAAGTAAAGAGACATTGTCTCAGAAACGAAGAGATGAAACAGGAATATAAAGGATATAGGAGATGTGGGGCCTGCGAACGCCACCAGGGCTAGCTCGGAGTCTCGATGGACTGAAGGATAACTCCTAATCTACTGCTGATGATCAAAAGCTGCTCCGGGATCTGCACACAGTACAGAGTGTAGTATCAGCACAACCGATCCCATGTACTGGTAAGTGTTTGTCCTAACATCGGCGAGGTAGTGACGAGGCTAGGACCAGACTCCAGATAAACATGTGCAGTTATATTCATATACAGCGGAAAATAAATAAAAATAAACATTTTAAATGGGAGGAGAACATGATTCGGTGATAGCAGATAATACAAAACTTCAAGAGAATAATAATGGAAAGTCAACAATTTAACTCTAACACGGAAAAGGGAAATAAAAGCAGATTTCATTTTCAGTACACATCTCTTTGCAGGCGTGCAACCCAATTCCATTTCACATATTTCTGTGGTAGGCGTACCACGTGCTCCCATATCATCAAATCTCGTGGTAGGTGTACCACCCTGTCCCTTTTCATCAGTAACTTGTGGTAGACGTACCACCCGCTCCCATTTCATCAATAACTTGTGGTAGGCGTACCACCCGCTCCTTTTCATCAATAACTTGTTGTAGGCGTACCACCCGCTCTCATTTTATGAATAACTTGTGGTAGGCGTACCACCCACTCCCTTTTCAATCCAACACAATATCACAATAAAATTCCGGCAAGGGAACAAAAGCAACATAGAAATTTCCCGGCAAGGGAACAACCAGCTATAACCAATCCTAGCTTAACTCCTACTTAGTTAAATTAATACAAATACTTAGGCATAAATAAAGTCCACGAGATGAAATTAAATCTTTATTCAATATCCAAATCATCAATTAAAACATCTGAAGTATCACTTAAGAACACAGCAACTATCAACTTAAGACTCACAGTCATGCTCGACACCAACGTATAGATACTCGTCACCATGCCTTATGTCGTACTCAACCTGAAGCAAATAGCAAATATGACTCAACTCCTAATCCCTCAAGCTAGGGTTAGACCGGACACTTACCTCGAACTTTCACGGCCAACTCAATCTTCAAAAACTAGTCTTTCCTTTCGAATTCGGCTCCAAATCAATTGTATCTATATATAAATGACTTCATAACATCAAATAATGCTAAAAGATTCGAATCCAATGCCTAATTATAGCTTTCAAACCATTCTTTCCCAAAACCCAAAAATTGACCCCGGGCCCGCTTGGTCAAAATACGAGGTTCGGACCAAAATTAAATCCCTCATTCACCCACGAGCACGAATATATAATTATTTCCATAATTCGACCCCAAAATGAGGTCTAAATCATAATTAATTAAAAACCCTAACTCTACCAAAATTCCTAATTTTCTACCCTTAATCACATGATTTAAGACCTAGAAATCTAATGGGAGTTAATGAAAAATGAAGAAAATAAGTCTAAGATTACATATCTACGAATTTGTAGAGAAATCCTCATTCAAAAATCGCCCAATATGGAGTTGAAATGGAGAAGTTATGAAAATTTGAAGGGTTCCCGTAATGGCTATTGTTTTGGGTCTTTTAAATTAACTGGGCAAAAATACTCATCGCGTTCGCGATGAGTCAAACTTGTTAGCCCATCGCATTTGCGGAAAGCTTATCGCGTTCGTGGAGAAAAATCTCCCCAGGCCTACGCATTCACGGACCATTGGTCGCGTTCGCGATGAAGAAGCTGGTGACCATCCCCTGAACCCTACGCGTTCGCGGGTGCTGTGTCGCGTTCGCGAAGGGTATTCCCCATTTTTACTCGCGTTCGCGACTCCAGCTTTGCGTTCGCGAAGAAGAAGTTTGGCACCTGGGAGATTTGCCTTACCCATTCGCGAGAGGGCTCGCGCAAACGTGAAGAACAAAATCCCTGGGCACTGACTGTAGAAAATCTGCAACATTTCCTAAGTTCAAAACTTCCCCAAACACCTCCGAAAACACACATGAGTCCTCGAGGCTCCTAACCAAACACATGTACTAACATAACAACACCATACGAACTTATCCATGCGATCAAATCGCCTAAATAACCTCAAAAACAATGAATCAAACATCAAAATCAAGAACTTTTCCTCAAATTTCATGAAGTTTCAAATTTAGAAATTCAAGTCCGAATTACGTCAAACGACGTTCTTTTTTAACCAAATTTTACAGAAAGGACTTAAATCATATATAAGACATGTACCGAGCGCCGGAACCAAAATACGGGTGCGATTACCTTCTAATCAGATTTCATTTCAATTTTCCTTAACAATTTTAGAAAAATAATTTTACTTAAAAATTCACTTCTCGGGCTTGGGACCTCGTAATTCGATTCCGGGCACACGCCTAAGTCCCTTATTTTCATACTGACCCTTCGGGATCGTCAAATCACGAGTCCGGGTCTGTTTGCTCAAAATATTGACCAAAGTCAAATTTATTCATTTTAACATCAAAACTTAGCATTTTCACATAAATTCACATTTAAGCTTTCTGGCTGTCACACCTCTTTTTTACCGCTTACCGCGAGGGCGCGAGGGAGTTTTTCCAATTAAAGGACAATCGAAACAGGATTTATTTATTTAATTCAGAGTCGCCACTTGG
>MDKF010876098.1:0-10125 GCA_026770625.1 Nicotiana glauca | reverse complement strand
ATATATATATATATATATATATATATATATATATATATATATATATATATATATATTAGTTACTTTAGCCCGTGTTGAGCCCGGGCCCAATTCCAAAAGTTAAAGCTTGCATGAGTATTTGAAATCAGAAGAAATAATTAGCGAGAAATTTAAAAATAGCCAAATTTACCACTGATTGTTGAAAAATAGCCAAGTCTCAAAAGTCATCGAAATTTAGCCACTTTTTATGTAAAGATAAATCTGAGCGAAAACACTGTTCAAAATCCGGAAAATACGCCCATAAATTTTACGGGAGTTTCAGCATAAGTATGCTTGAACTCCCGCATATTTTGCGGGAGTTCCAGGATAACTATGTTGCAACTCCCGTAAATTTTACGGGAGTTGAAGCATAATTATGCTGGAACTCTCGCATATTTTACGGGAGTTCCAGCAAGTATGAATGTCCAGTATAATATACAGGAGTTTGGAGCATTGGTGCTCTAGTCTCCCGTATATTATACAGGAGTTAGCAAAGTATACCGGTCCAGCATAATATGCTGGAGTTCGTACACAAATGCACCAGAACTCCCGTATATTATACGGGACCGGTCCCTGCTGCAGCAAAATAGTGACTATTTTTCAATAACTTGGTAAACGCTGGCTATTTTTGATTGACCAGTGTGAAAACTGGCTATACCATAATATTTTGTCATATTTTCTTACTTTGGACTTCTATTGTATTTTAAAAATACATATTTCAATAAGTTCTTGAAGTCCAACTGAGCCTACTGAGCCTTAGCGTGTTAATCTTATTTGACCTGTCAATTTTTTTTTTTGTTTTTTAATTTTTATTTGAGAAAATTTAGCAAGTGAAGCGTTAGATGTCAACATTTAATTTGGTAATTGATTCTACTTATGGAAAATATCTTATGCATATTATGAGCCCGTTTGGACAAAAAGAAAAGTTCCCTTTTTTCGAAATTCTTTTACTTTTTTTCGAAATCAGTGTTTGTTCATAAAATTTTTAATTTTCACTTGAAGATAATTTTGAAATTTTTTGAAAATTTAAAAAATTCCAAAAAGCTGTTTTTCAAAATTTTAATTCAGATCATTCACAAAACTTCAAAACAACCCAAAATTATATTCATGTCCAAACACAACTCTAATTTTCAAATACCATTTTCACTTAGAATTTTTTTTTCACCTTTTTTTTTGGTTGAAATTTTACAATTCTTATGTCCAAATGCCCATCATAAAATGAGATATTTATAGTGTGTTGTCGTAAAGATAAGTTGATTAGACAATTTGATATAAAAAAGGACGGGCCCGATAGGCCAGTATAGTGCATGTAATTTATTTTAATGGTACTTAAAAAGTTTTCAAATTTTTTTATTAAAATTTAACTTAAAATCATTTTGATGCAATTTTTCACTCTAGTTTGATTTCTAAAATTGTCGTGAAATAACCTCTATCATATAAAAATGGAGGTAACGACAACATACATCCAACCTTTTTAAGATTCTACTTTGTGGGACTATATTAATATGTTGCTGATGTTGTACTCCTAATTGTACGTTGCTTCTCAACTTCCCTCCTAAAGAAATATATTTTGGTTCCAGAAAGCTTAAGTTTTTTCTTATTTTCATTAAGTTATCATTTTGATTTATTTATGTGTAACTCTAGATAAATGAAAGCTTACACACAAAATAATCTAACATAATATTTATAATAGGCCGGTAAATGTATCTAATATTCTATTTTTTTTTCTTAAATTTTGTTTACCAAGAATTTGTTACTATCACCATATAAAGACTCTTTAGAATTGAAATTACTGAACATCATTGTTAAAGATTTGAAAAATAATTTGTTAAATTTTTTCAAATTAATGATTTGATCACTTCAAAAAGACACCATGCAACGAGTGTATAGTATTAAATATGGGTGTTCAAACCGAACCGGAAAATCGCACCAAACCGAAAAATCAAACCAAACCGATTAAAAAGCTCGATTAGGTTTAGTTTGACTTGGTTTGGTATTGAGTAAAAAAAATTGAACCAAACCGACATATCAATATATAAATTTTATTTATATTTTTAAAACTTTATAGTGAATTTTCTTTAGAAAATGTAGAAGTATTTAGGATTCTCTCATGTATTAACCTTGAACGCGTAAATTAACGAAAAATTATTGTCAGACGACTAAGAAAATAACTATCACGTGTTAGCAAGATTAAAATAATATTCATGTAACAAAAAAAACCAGAAAATCCGACAAAATCGAACCAATCCAAACCGATATAGTTGGTTTGGTTTGGTTTGATTTTGATAAAAATCGAACCAACCCAGTCCATTTACACCCCTATTATAGAGAAAACTACCCTCTATAGCCCCTCAAAATTTTAATAGCCCATGTTTTGACCCACTTGCAAAAAATGGCCCTTCGGCCCAAACATATTGCATATAGTAGCCGAAAGGAATGAGCAACACAACACAAGTGCCTGTAGCTTAGTGGACAGAGCATCTGTTTCCAAGCTGAAGGTCGCAGGTTCGACCTTCCCTGGTGCGATAGAGCATCCCTTTTTTGCCTTTTTAAATTGTATTTTGTACTTTTGGATCTGATAAGTAATAACTAAGAATTGAATGAAATATGTAATGCATGTCATATAAGAAATATTTATTTTATATATTTTTTGTATAATAACAGTCTATTTTTGTATATGTTTTGCATAGTGACAGTTTTGTATATTTTTTGTATAGCGACAGTCTATTTTGTATATAAATTGTATAGTGACAGTCTATTTAGTATATTTTTATATACTGATAGTCTATTTTGTATAATGGCAGTCTATTTAGTATATTTTTTGTATAATGACATTCTATTTTTGTACATATTTTGTATAGTGACAATCTATTTGTATATAAATTGTATAGTGACAGTCTAATTTGTATATTTTTTGTATAGGGACAGTCTATTTTGTATAGTGACAATCTATTATATATAAATTGTATAGTTATAGTCTATGTTGTATATTTTGTATAATGACAGTCTATTTTGTATATATTTTGTATAATCATAGTCTATTTTTTATATTTTTTGTATAGTGATAGTCAGTTTAGTGTGTATTTTGTTTCCAATTATCACTTTCAGAAACATACTTCAATACATAAAATATGTTTGATTCATCTTCCACACAATGGAAAATAAAAAAATTATCATAGCCTCATTGTACATAAAATCAAACAGAGAGAGTAACAAAAAATTGAGGGAACCAAATTAGTATTTCATCGCCGAAAAACCGATGAATGAAAGTATTGAGGCCACAAAATTGTTTGAGGGAACAAAATTCATGAAACACCATCGTCGTTACTTAAATTACAATGGTTTTCTGGTATTGAGGCCACAAACAATTTCATGAAACACCATCGCCGCCCATAGTTGTTATAATACCCATGGTGTTTCATCGCGGGAAAACCGGAAATGGGTATTATAACAACTATGGCTACCGGAAACCGGTGGTCAGAACGGAGAAGAAGAAATTGAACAACAAGAGTTAGAACCAGAACAAATTTGAGCCGTTGATTCGAGGAGATCGTCGGCCGCCGGTGGAAACGTGATGCTTTTAAGAAGGGGCAAGAAGAAACCTGAGTTCACGATTTTAAGAAGGGGCGAGTCGTTTGATGATTTCCGGCTAGCACTTGTCATTATTTTTAGACTATGACTTGTATAGGTCAATTTGTGGGCTACCAGATGCTATTAGTTTCTACTGATGGGCCATAAATGAAGTTTGCTCTAGTATTAAAGATGTAATGGGGCCCATGAGTTTATAGGAGAATTCAAAAAAAATACAAAGAGAACCAGACTACCAGAGAGGTCTCAAGTGTGAAAGGCGGAACAGAAGCACAAGTTCAAATGTAGTACTTACTCCCTCCGTTTCAATTTATGTGAACCTATTTCCTTTTTGGTTTGTGCCAAAAAGAATGACCCATTTCCTTATTTGGAAAAATTTACGTTTATACAATGATTTATAGCCACACAAAATATATGTGCCTCATTTTACACCACAAGTTCAAAAGTCTTCTCTCTTTTCTTAAACTCCGTGCCCAGTCAAATGAGTTCACATAAATTAAAACTGGAGAAGTATTTTCTTGTCCTGTTGTAGATACGTATATTCATAAAGCAAAATGGTACAACATTCTTAGACCATTGAAACCATTAGATAACCCCAATTTTCGCAAGATACCCCATGAATAGAATCCAAAATTAAGCGTAGAAACATAAAGGGTATTTTCGTCAATTCACCTGGACGACCGTAAGCTCCTCTACTTATTCTCTTCTATTATAAAAGCACGAATATTTCACGCTAAATGTTGAACGACGAAAATATCCTTAAAATATTGATAGACTTTTATACCCTCTATAAGTTAAATTATATTTTAAAAAAGGATAGTTGCCTGATAGATAAAATCGTAATACCAAAAAATACATCCTATTATACACGAAATCTTTATACCAATCAAAACAAGTGTCCTACCTATTGTTCAAGTTCTAATTAAGGCCACAACAATTAAATCATCTCTTACCAATATAAAAAGGGTTATACGGTGCCTTTTGCCACAATTGTATTTGGATGTAATTATGTAAAAACTTTTCTTCTTTATTTCTTTTAGTGCTCCTTATTTATGTTATTCTCCTAACATAGTTTGGTTTTTCTTTCTTCTTATTCCTTTATGTATTCTTAATTAATGCTGATTTTCCAATTATTTTTTTTGGTTGTAGTTTGATCGGCCTAATGAACTCAATTGAATAGAAGAAGCTGGTGGTCGTTTATAATTAAATTTGAATGGTCCAAGAGTTCTTGTAGTTTTTCCTGTGTCTTGAATTGGTAAGTCATATTACTCAATATTTTTTATCTAAATTTTATAGTTATGCATCTAAAGTGTTAAATTTAATACCATGATGTTCATATTAATTCTGACACGATAATCTACTCTTTCAAGTTTTATATCATATGAAAAAGTGATTGTACATGAAATAATATTCAAACAAAAGTGGTTTTCTAAGCCATTGGATCAACAAGTGTGTTATTCATATGGATAAATAGAATACACTCAGAATGTATTTGAGTGAATTTTACAATTCAGACTATATCAAACTCTGCTAAAGTATTACGCCTACATGGTTTTTTCTGATAATTATGCTGGAGAATGATGGAAAATAAAAGTTTGACAAAGTAATTGTAGTCTTGTAGATCATATGAGTAATTCGCCAAATAAAGTGAGTCATAATTGTGATCAAAACTGTAAAATAATCGATTGAGTTTATATAGATAGCCAATGAACATAACAAAATGATGCTACATGCTCTATGCTATGCTTTAATCTTTTACTCAAAAAGTAAATTTTTCTGAAAGGTTCTCTATGTAGCTTTTTTTCTCTTATTATTTAATTTCTATTCAAGGATATAAAAATATATTCAAGATTATGTCAAATAGACATCCTTAAATATTAATAAATTTTTTTAACCCTGAAAAATTAAACCATGCTTCATTACATCTCAGATAAACTTGTAAGAATGACTAACTGAATTCCGAATATTAAGGACTTTGAATTCAAGTATGAATACATTGCTTTGACTTTTCAGTTATAGATTTTTGCTATCATCGAATATGAAAAGGATTTTATGTGATGGCCCAAACGGTCATCACTTATTTTTAAATTGAATTCTATAACTCTGAGGCCTTGAAACCTTCACTTAGGATTGTCTCGATTTGTGTGCGTAGTCCGGACGCGTAGCCGGAAAGCTTAAATATGAATTCTGTAAGAAAAATACTAAATTTTGATATTAAATTGAATAAATTTGACTTCGGTCAATATTTCGGGTAAACAGACCCGGACCCTCGATTTGACAGTCCCAGAGGGTCCATAGGAAAATATGGGACTTGGGCGTATGCTTGGAATCGAATTCCGAGGTCTCAGGCACGAGAAATGAATTTTTGAGTAAAATTATTTTCTGAAAATATTTAAGGAAAATGAAAATAAAAATGAAAATTGATTAAAAAGTGATAGTATCGGGCACGTATTTTGATTCCGGTGCCCGGTATAGGTCTTATATGTGGTTTAAGCACTTTCTGTAAAGTTTGGTTGAAAACGGATGTTGTTTGATGCGTTTCGAACTTAAAATGAAAAATTTGAAGTTTCATGAAAATTGAAGGAAATCATGGATTTTAAGGTTTAATTCATTATTTTTGATGTTATTTTAGCGATTTGATCGCACGGTTAAGTTCGTAGGATATTTTTGAGTTAGTATGCATGTTTGGTTTGGAGCCCCGAGGGCTCAGGTGAGTTTTGGATAGGTGTCGGTGTGGTTTTGGACTTAGAAAAATTGCAGAATCTGCTGTCTGTTATTGCCCAGTTTTTGTTCTATGCTATCGCATAGCTTGTTCCGCGATCGCATAGTGTAAAATTTCAAGAGTCCAGTTTGTTCTATGTGATCGCATACTCCCTTCCGCGATCGCATAGAGTAAGTCTCAGATGCCCTGAAATTGTTCTATGCGATCGCAATCATTCATCCGCGATCGCATAGCTTGCCCCGTTTCCTTCTGTGCATTCGCAACAGCCCTTGTGCGATCGCAATGTCCAGCCTTCCCATCCCTATGCGATCGCATGAGCCTCTTCGCGATCGCATAGAGCAATTTCGCCTAGTGATTTTTAAGACCCAAAACAGAATGCAAACGGGATTTTTACACCATTTTACGAACTCTCTCCTCTTCAAAGCTCTTGGGCGATTCTTGGAGAATTTCTTCACCAAAGTTTCTTGGGTAAGTGTTTCTTAACTCGTTTTCTTCATTTTTCATCAATATCATTTGAATTCCTAGGCCTAGAAAAATAGGTAGAAATTAGAGAATTGGGTAGAGTTAGGATTTTCAAATATTTCGCAAATTAGACCTCGTTTTGGGGTCGAACTTGAAAGCAAATTATATATTTGGGCTCGTAGGTGAATGGGTGAATTTATTTTGGTTCGAATTTCGTATTTTGACCAAGCAGGCCCGGGGTCGATTTTTATAATTTCGGGCAAAATGTTTAGGAAAATATATTTAGGCATATGGTTTGGATTGTTTAGTATTATTGATGATATTAAATCAATTGTGTATAGATACGATTGGATTGAAGCCAAATTCGAAAGGAAAAGCGGTGCTTAAGGATTGAGTTGGCTATAGAACTCCGAGGTAAGTGTTTGATCTAACCTTAGCTTGAGGGAATAGGAGTTGAGTCTTATTTGCTACTTGTTAATTGTCGAGTACGATGTATAGGCATGGTGACGAGTATCTATACATTGATGTCTAGTATGACCGTGAGTCTTTATATTACGATTATTTGGATTATGCTATATTCTCCATATCTAAATGATGATTTCTATATATTGTGAAGAGTATGTGAAGGAAATTGTGATATTTAATATTTGAGGAGCTTTGGCTCAAATTATAAATGAATTACTGAGTAAGAATGAAAGAAAGAGAAAGAATCATTGAATTATTTCCTCGCCAATTATTTATGGAATTATTGATATATTCCTTGCTGGAAATTTTATTGTATATTATTGAGTCCTTTTTGGACCCCTATTAATAATTTCTAGTTTATTTTCCTTGTCCCTTAACTGTGATTATTGTTTGGGTGAGGAAGAGTGGTAAAGCACGAAGGGTGATGTCGTGCATTATTTGATAATGTGAGGGAAAAGTGAAAAGCACGAAGGTTGATGTCGTGCCGTACGATGTGCCATTCCGTACTGATATCTACTGTGATGAAAGAGAGTAAAAGCACGAAGGGTGATGTCGTGCACAATTTTATTTTATATTGTTTGGGTGAGGAAGAGAGTAAAAGCACGAAAGGTGATGCAGTGAAAATATCGATTCTTTTAATACTTGTTGATGTTATGACTTTGTTGACTCCTTTTTATTTAGTATTTCTATTTAATATTGTCACCTTTCCCTAAAATATTCTTTTCCTACATTGACTGGTTGTTTCCTGCAACTTCCTTGCTGTATGTATATATATATGTTTGAACTGCACATGTTTATTTGATGGTCTGGTTCTAGCCTCGTCACTACTTCGCCGGTGTAACGATCCGACTGGTCGTTTTGCATTCTTGAACCCCGCTCCCTTAAATAATCCTTTCCACATTTGCTTTAGCTGAATTATGACTTGCGGGGGCAGGTGGTTCGGAAGTTAGAAGAATTTCGGGAAAGAATAAGCCTTTTCGCTTCATTTAATATCTTCAAAAAGGCCAAGTTTGACTTCGGTCAATATTTTAGGAAAACGAACCCGGAATCGCGATCCAGAATTTCTGAGGGTCCATGGAAAAATATGGGACCTGGGCGTGTGCCCGGAATCGAATTCCGAGCTCCCTAGCCCGAGTAATGGAATTTTTCGTAAAAATTGTTAAGTTAAGTTTCAAAGAATTAAATAAACTAAGAAATTATTGTTTTTATAGGTATCGATGTCGGATTTCAATTCCGACACTTGGCAAAAGTTCGAAATATCATATAAGACTTACCCGTAAAGTTTGGTGTCAATCCGAGTAGTTTAAGGGCGTTTTGACCCGTTGGTAGGAAATTAAGAACTTGAAGTTCATTAGAGTTGATTATTTGGTTTTGGGGTCCCGTTCCGTGGTTTAATAATGTTTTGGATGTTCCGAAGGTTCGACTAGGTCCGCCTCGTGATTTCAGACTTGTCAGTATGCTCGAGTGGGGCTCGGGAGCCCCGAGCGTCAAATGGTCGAGGTTCGAGCGAAGCTAGAAATTGAAAGGGAGCAACATCTGTTGCTTCTGTCATAACCGCTTCTGCGGCTCTTGGACCGCAGAAGCGAGACCGCAGAAGTGGTCGTCTAGTCGCTGAAGCGGAAGGGGCCAGGCCCAGGGGAAACCGCAGAAACGGACCCTCGACCGCAGAAGCGGTCCACCCGCAAAAAAGCCCTAACCGCAGAAGCGGTGGTATTTCCGCTTAAGCGGACTCGCAAAAGCGAGTGAGGTACCGCAGAAGCGGCCCAAGCCCTTTGTCCCTTTTCCGCAGAAGCGAGATTTCTTCCGTAGAAGCGGAAATCACAGGGGGTCTGAACCTCATTTAATACGAGCTTGAGCTCATTTCCCCCATATCTCTCTCAACTCTTAGGCGATTTTGGTGATTCAAAAGGGGAAGTTTCAGCATAACATTTTGAGGTTAGTGATCCCCACTCATTCTTAGCTTAAATACATGAACATTAGGTAGATTTAACACCAAGAACATCAAATAAAATCAAGGGTTAGGGCTAGACCTAGGGTTTTGGAAAAACTATGATTTAACCACCTAATTAGTTGTGTTGTGAACTAAAATTTACGTATTAGTAACTCTTCGGCTATAGAGAATAATTTCCTCAAAAAAATCTCGGAATTTGGACACGTGGGCCCGGGGTCGGAATTTAGTAAACTTGCGGGAAAGGCTGGGAAATCACTTAATTAGCTAGAATTCAACCTTGTGAGTAATTATTGATTAGTTCTTGCCTTATTTAAACTAGTTGGTGCTTATTCGGCTTCAAATTGAGCTTGGAGCTTAGTCTTGTGGTTGAAAGCGCGCTTCAGAGCGAGGTGAGTCTCCTTTCTAACCTTGTAAGAGGGAATTGTCCCCTTAGGTTTCGTGTTGAGTACTTGTTGCTAAATGCGGGGACTAGCACGCGTTATGGGACGAGAGCCCGTGCGTAGCTACTACTATGTTAGATGTCCGGGTAGTTTAGGACCTATATCATGTCTATTAAATATGCTCTTATGGTACATTATTGTCTTGAACACTTAGCATTTATTAGAGATTTAAAAAGAAGAATATGAGCTTATTTCTATAAATTTAATTGTGTTGATATGATATTTTGCCTACGTATGTGTTATTTGATGTGAACTCGATATGTATATTATCCTTAACTATGGATCGGGCCGATCGCCTCGGTATGAATAGATGCATCTATAGGCGCGCCGTCGACCCTCGGCAAGTGTACATTTATTTATGTTGTTCGGGCCGTCGCCTCGGTATTATGTGCGCATGTTAATTGTGGAAAAGATTATATATATATGCTTCATTTTGCCACTGTCTCACTTGATAAATGATAAATTCGATGTTGAAGTAT
>MU765896.1:42266-60611 GCA_026770625.1 Nicotiana glauca | reverse complement strand
CACGTGATTTTTGCCCTACATGAAGATAACTCCTAAAAAATAGACTAAAATAATTTTAATTGATTTTTAGATATTTTTTTTTATTTAGTTGCATGGCATGCATTTTTAACATTTAAAAAAAAATCATAGAAAAAAAAACCATAAAAAATGTCACATTTTAATTTCAAGCCACCTTAGGTTTAATTTGCATTTAGGAATTAATTACATTGAGCTAATTGTGCTATTAATCAAAAATAAAAAAAAGTGATCATTTTTACATAGTTAGATAATTAGCTTAATTTTAAAATTTAAATTAATTTAGGAATTTAGTTTAGGTTTTAATTAATTAAAGAAAGAAAAGAACAACAAAAAGAATAGAGAAATAAAAAAGTTTGGTCTTAAATTCAAATTGGCCAAGCATTTGAAAATTCCAAAATATTTTTCCCCCAAAACCAACTCCAAAATATTTTTCCCCCAAAACTATTCCCTACACACAACCCTATACACCACTATATATACATAAACAATACATTTTTAAAAAAAAATGAAAAAAAAAGGGGCGCAGTAGCCAACCTTCCCTTCCTCTTCTTGTTCTTCATTGTCTAAAAATAACATGGGATAGACCTAAATCAATCCCTCTCCTCCTAAGCTTCAATGCCTTCTACCCCAAAGAAGGGATCTCTTACCTCTCACTCGTCTATTTTCTGAAAATATACACGCTCATACACTAGTAAAGCTATAAAAAATAAGTTTGTAGTTTAAAAAAAACAATTCCAAAACCAGATTTAAAAGCACAAGCCCCTGAAAACAAAAGGTAAAAGTGGATTTTGGGGAAGATTTGAAGGGGAATTGATTGCTGAAATTTCAAAGTTCGAATTCCCCTTCCCTGGAGCTATATAATCTGTTGAGTCTCGAATTTTATTGATGTTAGTTATAGTTCGCTGCTGTCCTGTACCGGAATTTGTTCATGATGCATTTTCTTTTTGGCTAAGATGAGTTTTCGTATTCCAGGTATTTATGCCATATCTCTCATTGTGTAAATCTTTCAAATGTATAAAAAATCAATATTGATGTGTTTGTTGTTGAGGTGAATGGAGTGTTGTAACTTACACGCATATTGAGGGATAGTGACTTGCTTTGCTAAGTAATTTTGATAATTTTGGTTGCTCAGATATATAGAGATGAGGCAGTAGGTTTCCGAATACAATGTGATTTTTTTAAGGGTAATCTAAATTTCTGGTGAGTGCTTTATCTAACAAAATGACCGGTGAAATCACTTTGATAATTTATCTTTGTTATAGAACGATGGAGTTTACTGATATAGCTTATTATTTTAATCTTAATCGAATCCCAGTGGGGAGCAACTTCAATTGAGCATATGAGAAAGTTTAATGATATACTTTGTAGTTTCTTGTAGTAAAATTCAAGTTATAGATTGATGCACTCATGTTACTTTTCGTGCTAACCTGTTTATGCTTTTTGTTTCCCAACTTCCAGTTTGCATTTTGTTTTATGATGTGCTTATTAGTGTAAGTAACATGATCGGATCTGAGTGGTTTCTGTGGAATTGAAATATTTCCAGATTTGTGTTAATTGAAACGCATAAATTTTGAACATTTGTAGTTTACTTTAAATTAAATACAATCCTTTTAAAATAATTCGAGGCCTGCCATGCCAAATGAAATCTTAAAACGGATGGCCCTCGCTTAATTAATTTCAGTCCTTAGAAATCGGGAAGTGCCATTTAGCAAATTTTTATGGTCTCCCGCAAAGTTAAATGCGTAGTTGCTTTAGGCGCTCTTTTAATAATTTTACCTTCCTAAATATGGGTGTGCATTTCATGCAACCCAAATACAAATCCAAAAACGTTTAATAAGAATGTGTCGAGGATGCGGGTGCATTTCATGTGACGTGATCCAAAAATACGTTCTTAAACGACGTTCACTTTTTTAAATAAAACAATTGACAAAAAGCGGTAATTAATTCTAAAATTGCACGAGTAGGGTAACATGTATAAAGATTAAATTCTAGCCAAATATAACAGTTGAGCGACCGTGCTAGAACCACGGAACTCGGGAGTGCCTAACACCTTCTCTCGGGTTAACAGAATTCCTTACCCAGATTTTTGGTTCGCGACTGTTAAACAGAGTCAAACCCTTCCTCAATTAGGGATTCAAACCGGTGACTTGGGACACCATAAATCTCCCAAGTGGCGACTCTAAATCTTAAATAAAAAACGAATCTCGTTTCGGTTGTCCTTAAATTGGAAAAACTCCTTTCTTTATTATATCCCTTCCCAGGGTGTAGTAAAAGCCGATAAAAGTATTCGGAAAAAGGAGGTGTGACAGATAGGATCTGAGCTAAAGCCTCCTGGAGACCAGGAATCACAATGGGCACTGCCAGTGCCTGAACAGGTGCTGCTGGAGCATCTACAGCTAGAGGCTGGTCCTGAGCGGGGGCAACTGGCGGGTCAAAAGGTGCTGCCCCTGCTGCTCTGCCTCGACCATGACCACGACCGCGCCCACGGCCTCTAGTGGCTGGTAATGGTGGTTGTCCGCCACGTCCGGTAGCACGAGTTCTCGCCATCTGCGAGAGGATAGAATACAGAAATTTAGTTCTCGGATCAACAAAGCCGCATGACAAGAATTTCAAGAATATGAAGTGTTTCCTAAAGGTTCTGCAGCCTCTCGAGGATAAATACAGACATCTCCATACCGATCCGTGAGACTCTAATAAACCGGCTCATGACTCGTGAGGCCTAGTAACCTAGGCTCTGATACCAACTTGTCACGACCCCAACCACGGTTGTGATGGCGCCCAACACAATTGCTAGGCAAGCCCGACCATTGTAACACTCTCAACCCGAGTATGAAAACTCATCACCAGTTAATTAGATATTTATAACAGTTAGCAAGATTAATAATTCTGATAATAGATAGAATAATATGGAAAGCCATAGTAATACCAATATAACTCCCAAAAGATCTGGGGTCACGAGTCTAGAGCCTCTAAATACAGCTGAGTAATGAATTCTCAAAATATATAAGTCTAGGATGCGGAAATATAAATGGATAAAGGGGAGAAGTCGGGTCCTGCGGACGCCAGGCAGCTACCTCGACAACTCCGAAGTAACTCTGAAAGACAACAAACCGCTCAACTAAGCTCCCGGAACACCTGATTCTGCACACATGCTGCAGGGAGTAAAGTGAGTACTTCCAACTCAGTGAGTTATAAGCATATATAATGACTGAGAATGAGAATATACGAAATACCACAGTGTAAAGCTACAGACAATAGTTTAGTACAATTAACGGAGAAAATGGCAACAAGACAATGGCAGACAAACATCAATGTATGAATGCAATGTAATGCACATGACCGCTGCGGCGCGCAGCCCGATCCATTTGGGAACCCGCGCTCACTGTGGGGGTTCAGACTCCGGAGGGGCTCCTACATCCTAAGCGCAATATCATCGTATCATCGTTGCGGCGTGCAGCCCGATCCACACTCAGTCCAGAATATGCATGTGAGCCACACGGCAAAGTTAAGTTATAATCCTCAATTCCAATTATTAGGAAAATATAGTTTAAGTTTTTAAAACCTTAGAAATGTGACTAAGCATTTCGAAACAATGTTTAACTCAGGACTGAAATCATATAACATGCTAAGCATCATGGAAGCAGTGATAATAATCCCTAAGGGATTCAAATAATCGGCACACAGCCCAAATACATTCATAAGATCCTAGTAGGATGTTTACCAATTAACCTCTAGTCGAGAACATGGTTTGATCATTACTCGGGGCGGACTAAACCATAGTCCCTAATCACAAACGACCCCGCACTCGTCATAGAGTACGTGTCTCGCCTCAATATAGCATCACAATGTGATATACCGGGGTTTCATACCCTCAGGTCATCATCTACATCTATTACTCACCTCAAACCGGCCACAAGTCTAGTTCGCTATGCCTTTTCCTCTCGAATCAACCTCCTCGGGCACCGAATCTGATCAAAACCACAAGGAATACGTTACAATAGGCTAATGGAACATAACCCAATCGAAAGAACTCGAAAAACACTAAAAATTACGAAGTTGGCAAAACCCGAGCCCCGGGTCCACTTCTCAAAAAATTACGAAATTTACATCACCGGATTCCTCGTCTCGCCACGAGTCCGTACATATAAAATTCATAAGAATCGGAGTCCATTTGACCTCTCAAATCCCTAGTTTAACTCTCTTAAGTTTCAAGCCCTAACCTCTATTTTTAACATTTAATTCCTTGGGTTTTCAGTGTTAATCTATGATTTTACACCATAATAACGTATTCTAACTCCAAGAATCCATACCTGATGATAGCCCTCGAAACTCTCTTCAAAATCGCCCAAAACCCTCTTAGTCTGAAGAGGAAATGTTGTGTTCTTTCAAAAATTCGCGAAGGTTAAATTAAATGGTTCTGCCCAGTCCTTTTCGCTTCTGCGACAAACTTACAGCTTCTGCGGTTACCGCTTCTGCGGCCTTCCTACCACATCTGCGGTTTTCCTTAAGTCGCCCAGCACCGCTTCTGCGGTCCATAACCTCTTCTGCGGTGATCGCTTATGCGGACCTTAGTCCGCTTCTGCGGAAAATGCCAAAGCCCCAAAAATCGCACCTGCGACCCCTTACCGCTTCTGCGGTGCATTTCCGTAGAAGCGGAAATACCAGATGACAGCAACAACAGACCTAAAGCAAACTTCAAAAACTCTCGTTTAACCACTCGAATTCACCCCGAGGCCTCCGGGACCTCAACCAAAAACACAGATGTGACCCAATACTTTACTCAAACTTGCTCGAACCGTCAAAACATTATAGTTAACATCAAAATCATCCAATTTCCTCAAATCAAAGCCTAAGTTCAACCAAAACTTCCGAAACACGCATTCGATCAAAAACCCAACCAAACGATGTCAATGACCTGAAATTTTGCACACATATCCAAAATCACCTAACGAAGCTATAGCAACTCTCGGAATTCCATTCCGACCCTCGGATCAAAATCTCACCTATCAACCGAAATTCGCCAAAATACTAACCTCGCCTATTCTAGCCTAATTCTACGTCGGACCTCCAAAATCAATTTCGATCACACTCCTAAGTCACAAATCATCCCCCGAAGCTAACCGAATTACCGGAATTCACATCCGAGCCCTCTAACTCATAAGTCAACATCCGGTTGACTTTTCCAAACCAAACCTTCCTTAAAGAGACTAAGTGTCTCATTTTCATCTAAAACCTATCCAATTCTACTTGATCACCTCAAATACTGATATTGAAGCATAGAGAAACATAATATGGGGAAAACGGGGTAGTAATTCACGTGACGACGGGCCGGGTCGTCGCACTGGGGTTCCTGAAATCCCTTGGATCTCTGAAACACCCTAGATGAGAGAAGGCTTGGAAATCTGGATCTCGGAAGTGGCTCAATCTCATATTATTAGTCCTCAAGTCTGAATTAGGCTGCTCGGATGTAGCTGAGGGTTTCTGATGTATTTTTAATTCCAGTTTATTTCTTTTGGGTTGTAATAACTTGTACAAACTCGGGGACTTAGTAAAAAGGGGGATGGGATTTAATTTTTACGCATCAAGGGTAGAGATCCTGCCTATAGGAGTTCGTTGTGATTTTCTGCAATTTCACACCTAGAAATCATGCCTATAGGTTAACTTTCAGTTTCTGCAAATACACCTAGAAATCATGCCTATAGGTTAACTTTCAATTTCTGCAAATACACCTAGAAATCATGCTTATATGGTAACTCTTAATTCCTACAAATACACCTAGAAATCCTGCCTATAGGCTAACTTTTTACTTCTGCAAACTCACATCTAGAAATCATGCCTATAGGATTCATTCATAATTTCTGCATCTCCGCGCATAGATATCCTGCCTATAGGTCAACTTCTAAATTCGTATAAAATATGGTCTATAAATGCATTTATAAACATCACTAGGCAAACAATTCATAGGTTTAATAATAAAAGCTGCATATAGATACCATGTTCATAGGACTTTTGTTAATGTCTAAAAAGGGTTATCCAAATCAGTAAGCGTATAGAAAGCATGCCTATAGGAAATTTTGAATCTGAATAGAGGTAATATTAATTGTTGAACTCGTAATGCCCTGTTAAAATTTGGTAAACCCTTTAGTTTGCATCTTTCTTCTAAAATCAGTATATAACACGCCTAGCACTTAGATACTCAATTAGATCGGTTTTAGTCAACTGCATTCGAGTAAGCCTAATGTAGACTTTTTGCCTACAAATATGCGTTGAACTAGTACGCTCGTCGCTTTATTTATTTAAGACCAAACCAGTACTTGCAAGACATGCTAAACTATATGATTTATCTGGTTTAAGGAGGTTTATGTGAGCATTGCTTGCTTATCTATTTTCCCTTTTGTTGCACTTATGTGTTTTGGTTGACGTCTTAGGATTTTGTCCCTTGAAACCTCTGAAAGCCCCGAACCCTTTTCCCTTTAGGATTAGTAGTCCATTTGCCTCCGGGTCTGATAGGATTGGGGCGGGTAATAGCATGCAATAAGTAACGATATCATTTCGCGCTTTAATACCTTAACGGGGTGGGAAAGGTAGACATGGAGATGATGATCACACGATAACACTATGCGTACAAATTGGGTACCGGTGTTGTGTGGATGATCCATGTGATGTATAAACCTAGGACCCCCCCTCCCTCTTTACTAGTTGTTATTTTCAGGTTTTCAAAATCTGTCCTATTTTTAAACTTCCGCTTCTTTTTATTTCTTTTAAATTACTTACCTCAATCATTTGACCTTTCCCTTTACTTGTGTATCTCTTCTTTAATCACAAACCGCTTCCTTCCAAATTTCAGCTCTTTTAAATCTTTTTTTTGTGCTTTCTTATTTGTAACTGTTACGTGAAAGATTCTTGTATTTGCAATGCTTGCTTGTCTACTTGTTTGTTTGCATTTAAAGTCACAATTGTAGCATGGCTGGGAACCACACTAGTGGATCTTGAGGGGTGTCTAACACCTTCCCCTCGAGATAATTTCTAGCCCTTACCCAAACTCTGGTTTTCATCTCAAATTCTTTCTTAAAGTGTCCTAATGCACTATAATCATTAGGTGGCGACTCTCCAAATTCAAAAACCCAATTCCCAAACGGGAATAGAGTTGTCCTCCCAAATGTTGTAAACCCGATTTCACGAGAAATAGGGGGCGTCGACACCTGGCAGTCTCTAACAAATGCCTATGTTAGATAGCAAATTGATTAGTGAGGATGCCGCACCTTCTGTCATTTACAAAGAGTTTAATTTCTCGTAAAAAAGAAATATGTTATTTCTGCTACTACATACTGAAAAGTAGCCATTTTGCCTCTGTCACATCCTAACTCATAGGAAATCACAGAAAATAAAAGGGTTAAGATTTACATGAAATACATTTGTTGGGTAGCTAAATTTTGCAACATCTAATCTTTAAAACTTTACATGAAAAAAGTAAGTGGAAAGATATCTAGAGTCTGCTTATGGGAGGAGAAACACCAAGAGTCCAAGAGTATGCTTATTAATGTATTTCATATGTAATTTATAGAATAAGAAAGAACAAGTATATGTAATGACCTGAGAGAAGCTTCGAGAGAAGCAGATATTTTCTATTGAGCAAAAAATGAAAATCTGTCTTTACAAGAATGAGAAGGTCACTTATAAATAGTGGGCCTTGACCCGGTGACCCAGTTACAAAGCAATACAACATGGGCCAATTCTAAATTATAATAATGGCCTAAAGATAGCATTTGTCTTTATCTAATACTCTAACAATGTATGCTCTAAAAATCCTTTTTCAGACCGGAATTTGTGGCAACTGCGTCAAATCAAGGAGGCTTTTGCATCTATACCCGGTTTTGGGGTCACAATTAAACCTATACCCACTTTGCAAAAATATTTGCAAGTGTACCCTCTTTACGATCAACTTCAGACTTATCAAGTCTTAAGTTTAAAAAAATTACTCTAGAGTGAAAAAATTGCACTTTTGATGCACATAAGGTCAAATAGGTCTGAAGTGCAACCAATGGTTTCATGTACTTAAAGCCAGCAAGTCTGAAGTAAAAAGTTGCGCTTCAAATGTACTTAAGGCCAAAAAGTTTGAAGTGGAACAAACATTTTCCTACACTTAAGGCCAATAAGTTTAAAGTGAAAAATTATACTTCAAATGCACTTATGGCCAAATAGGTGTCACGCCCCGAACCTGGGCCTGGACATAACACGGCACTCGGTGTCTGACTACATGTGACCGAGCGAACCAACTGGCTGGCTGAATCAACATGTGGTATCATAACATACTGAATGCGAAAGATAAGCTAACACATGTTGATATACTGAAAGTCTGGACGCTATAAATCAAGGAGCGGAAATACTAATAAAATTTTGAAACATATTTGTAGCCAACATAGCTTAACATGAAAATCCTGAGACTCTATCTAACTGTTACTCTAGTCTATGAAGCCTCTATTGAAGTACTGAAAACACTAACTATCTGTAATTACTGAAAGGCTGTAAAGTAATCATAATGCCCCGAAAGAACTGGGGATCACCAAATAGCTGGTACGAGAATCCTAGTGATCTGCATCGTTGACCTGTAAATCATTACCTACATTGTGAGATGCAGGCCCCAGGCAAAAAGGATGTCAGTACATTTGAATTGTACTGGTATGTAAAGCAACTAAAAGAAAGAATTATAAATGTTGAAACTAAAACTAAGCTGATAACTGAAATGATAACTATTGAAACTGAAACTGAAGTGAGAACTGGTAACTGAACTAATAACCGAAAGGATAACTGATAACTGATAACTGAATTGATAACTGAAAAGACAACTAATAACTGATAACTGAACTGAATAAAGGAAGTAAGGTTATGAATACCCGCTCTTCTGAATGATGAACAATCTGTTTATCTGAATAAGCTACAGCCTCAGGCCCAATATATATGTGCACATGCTACGGTCTCAGGCCCAAGTATACGTATACATAACTATGGCCTCAGGCCCAAACATGCATAAAGTATAAACTACGGCCTCAGGCCCAAACATCCATAAAGCATAAACTACGGCCTCAGGCCCAAGTATTCATAAAGCATATAAACTACGGCCTTAGGCCCAAATAAAGGTGTTCAACATTCAGGAATTAAAAATCAGGAACTCAGAATCATATTGCAATACATGATAATGAAATACTGAATCACACTGAGTCACATGATACTGGGATACTGGATCAAAGTGAGTTACATAATACTGAATATGACTAGACTGAGACACGTATTCTTGAACTGATTCTGAATATTGAAACTTCAACTATTTATGACATGCCGAGTAAGCTATACTGAGACCTGGGGAAATAAAACCTAAGTCTATATTGAACACGAACTAAGCTCACAATGTTCGGAATGAAAGCCATGAATGATTTATGAAGCTAGAGAATAGAAGTTCTACAACTATTCAAGGAACAAGGCTTAACTAAATTTCTGAGGCAATTGATGACGTGGTAAAAGAAACGTAATGTAGGGAGAATCATTAACATTTCCAGACATAGAGAGCTAGCCTCACATACTTTAACTTCCTACTCTTGAGCATAATATAATATTCGCCAACCCTTTCAACTTTAATCTATATCAATACAAGTCAAAGGGATTCCATATTAGCAATAATTCTCATGTTTTGGTCACCTAAGCATTTTCTCAAATACTTGGTGACATAAAGCTTCATAGCCCTTATTAATGGTGTTTCTACACCCAATAACCCATTCTCTTGCTCCTAAATAAATTCTAAAGTCTCAAATAGTTATAATCAACATTATTCTTCATCACCCATAAGGTAAACAACACTCTAAACCAATAATCAACACTCAACACCCCAACCCTATAATCGTTCATGCTTTTCTATCAAACCCATCAACTCATATATCATGAACTAGGGTTTATAATCATCAAACCAATGCTAGAAACAATTAGAGGGTGAAGACATTACGTTTTTGAAGTTCAAACCCTTTGAATTCGAGTTCTAGGCTTCCTTCCCTCAACAATGATGTCCCAATCGAATATCTAATGATATAGAGGATTTAACCATGTTAATAAGATGTTGTGAAATTATAATTAAGTTAGAATCACCATTAGAACTTATCTTGGGTAGTGGAGGGACCCTTAAGGAGTTAGGTTTTTGAGAGCTTTACTTTCTAGAGCAAGTGTTTATGTTTTGGGGGTGTAGGGGACGAAGTAGAGCCTTAAAATAACTCCCCACTAGTGCCCCCATGCACCTGAAGGCCCAACCCGTGCTATTGGCCACGCTAAATGGCCAGTACGAAACCCCATTAGTGCGGGTGCGCTAGTCTCGCACTAGTGGGCATGCATATGGCGCAGTGTTCTGTAAAACGCGTATAACGTTTTGCACAGATATTCGCTCGGGCTCCATAATATATTTTTGGAAAACTATTTCAAAGGCCTACAACTTTCATGCTTTGATGTTTCCCGAATTCCTTTCAAATTTTACTAAACACTGATAGAATACAAACCTTCTGCAAACTTTGTCGATTTTGTCAATTCTTAAGCACCTCGCTTTCCATCTTGATTTTGAAACAACTATTTTCACTCATAATCATCTCGATGAGACTTCACATGCTCAAAATATAACCTTACTACTCCTTTAACTCATTCATACCTAAGTCGAATTTACAGGGTGTTACATTATCTACCCCTTAGGATCATTCGTCCTCGAATGATTGTCCTGACTGTAACTTCTGCTAACTCCGGACCTTAAACGGGTCCGGTGGAAACATGAACTTTCATAAACACTTATATACCAAACTGAATGAATACATGATTACTAAACTGTTGTAATACTAAACTTAATGACTACTGCATTGACTGAATATTGGCCTACCATAGATACGTGAATACAGAACTAGCATGGATATTTGAATATTGAACTGGTACGAATATTTGAGAATTACACTAACATCAATATAAGCGTACTAAGTTTTCATGAATATCTAAGTATTGGACTGACATGAGTAGCTGAGTATTGAATTGACTTGAATATCTGAGTATTGAACTGCCTTGAGTATCTGAGTATTAAACTAGTATGAGTATCTGAATACTGGAAACTTGAATGTTATAACATGACACGTGAAATACTGGCAGTACCACCACTAATTATGCTGTTAACTCCAATTCATAAGCTAATTGACCAATTCTTCACAAGAATCTATATGGCCCAATAGCAGGGACTATGTTTCCCATTCTTCCCAAATCTCATAACGTTTTTCATAAGCAAAACTTTCAGAAACACCCAATCATCAACTTGAAACTCTAGGTCTATAACGACCCGGCCGGTCGTTTTTGAAATTTACGCCCCGATCCCCTATTAAATATTTTCCCTAAGTTCATTTCTGCTATTTTGGTTTGTCGGGACGTTCGGTATTGAGTTTTGGGACACTTAGTCCCTAAATGAGAGCTTAAGTGTTGGAAAATAGTCTGTAGTTCGAACAGTGTGAAGACGACCTCAGAATGGAAATCTGATGGTTTTGTTAGCTCCGTTAGGAGATTTCAAAGTTGGGACCGTGTTCGAAATAAATTTTAGAAGTTCGTAGCTAATTTAGGCTTGAATTGGCGAAGTTAGTATTTTGGCGATTTCCGGTTGGTAGGTGAGATTTTGATCCAAGGGTCAGAATGAAATTCCGAGAGTTGTTGTAGCTTTGTTAGGTGATTTGGGATATGTGTACAAAATTTCAGGTCATTCGGACGTGTTTTGGGTTGGGTTTTTTATTGAATGCGTGTTTTAGAAGTTTTAAAGGAACTTAGGCTTGAATTCGATGTGATTTGATGATTTTGGTGTTAGTTGAGGTGTTTTTATGATTGGAACAAGTTTGAATAACGTTATAGGGTGTACTGGTATTCTTGGTTGAGGTCCCGGGGGCCTCGGAGTGATTTCGGATAGCCATCGGGGTGGATTTTGGACTTGTGTGATTGTTGGTATCTGGTATTTCCGCATCTGCGAAAAAAGGGGCTACAGATGCGGTTCCGCAGATGCAAAGAAGTTGATCGCAGGAGCGGTTCTTGGCCATTTGGAGGATTTTCGCAGGAGCGAACTTCTTCCGCAGAAGCGAGGTCCGCAAAAGCGGAACTTGACCGCAGAAGCGGTCCTAGGCAAAATAGTGATGGAAATTGTATAATTTTGGTATGGCTAGACTCATGAGAGTGCGAGGGTTCTGAAAATATAAAAATATTCTGATTCCAAGACGTGGGCCTGAGGGGAATTTTGGTCATTTTATATAATTTCGCGTATTAGCTTAGAATTTAATTGTAGAATCAATTACTTGAATTATTATTTACAATATGCAATTTAATTTAATAGATTTGAGCCATTTGGAATCGGATACTCGTGGCAAGAGCGTGGTTTTAGGTTGACTTGCACTTGTTCGAGGTAAATGGCTTGTCTAACCTTGTGTGGGGGACTTTGTCCCTTAGGATTTGATATTTGGTAATTGAATGCCTTGTATGTGCGGTGACGAGCGCGTACTTGAGCTAATTGTTGTAAACTCGTTTCTACTTGAAGTATTTAAATTGAGATTTCTCGTTTACTTTTTAATTTTAGACTGTAAGTTTAAACATATGCTAGCGAACCAACTGGCTGGCTGAATCAACATGTGGTATTATAACATACTGAATGTGGAAGATAAGCTAACACATGTTGATGTACTGAAAGTATGGACGCTATAAATCAAGGTTCGGAAATACTAATAAAATTTTGAAACATATTTGTAGCCAACATAGCTTAACATGAAAAGCCTGAGACTCTGTCTAACTGTTACTCTAGTCTATGAAGCCTCTATTGAAGTACTGAAAACACTAACTATTTGTAAATACTGAAAGGCTGTAACGTAATGATAATGCCCCGAAAGAACTGGGGATCACCAAAAGGCTGGTACGAGAACCCTAGCGCTCTGCATCGTTGACCTGTAAATTATTACCTGCATTGTGAGATGTAGGCCCTGGGCAAAAGGGATATCAGTACATTTGAATTGTACTGGTATGTAAAGCAACTTAAAGAAAGAATTATAAATGCTGAAACTAAAACTAAGCTGATAACTGAAATGATAACTATTGAAACTAAAACTGAAGTGAGAACTGGTAACTGAACTGATAACCGAAAAGATAACTGATAACTGAATTGATAACTGAAAAGACAACTAATAACTGATAACTGAACTGAATAAAGGAAGTAAGGTTATGAATACTCCCTCTTCTGAATGATGAACAACCTGTTTATCTAAATAAGCTACGGCTTCGAGCCCAATATATATCTGCACATGCTACGGCCTCAGGCCCAAGTATACGTATACATAACTATGGCCTCAGGCCCAAAAATGCATAAAGCATAAACTACAGCCTCATGTCCAAACATGCATAAAGCATAAACTATGGCCTTAGGCCCAAGTATGCATAAAGCATATAAACTACGGCCTCAGGCCGAAATACAGGTGTTCAACATTCAGGAGTTTAAAATCAGGAACTGAGAATCATATTGCAATACATGATAATGAAATACTGAATGACACTGAGTCACATGATACTGGAATATTGGGTTACAGTGAGTTACATAATACTGGAATATTGAATCACACTGAGTTACATAATACTGGAATACTGAATATGACTAGACTGAGACATGTATTCTTGAACTAACTATGAAGACTAAAACTTCAACTGTTTATGACATGCTGAGTAAGCTATACTGAGACATAGGGAAATCAAACCCAAGTCTATATAGAACACGAACTGAGCTCACAACATTCGGAATGAAAGTCATGAACGAGTTACGAAGCTAGAGAATAGAAGTTCTACAACTATTCAAGGAACTAGGCTTAACTATATTTCTGAGGCAATTATTGACGTGGTAAAAGAAACGTAATGTAGGGAGAATCATTAACATTCCCAGCTATAGAGAGTTAGCCTCACATACCTTAACTTCCTGTTCTTGAGCATAATACAACATTCGACAACCCTTTCAAGTTTAATATATATCAATACAAGTCAAAGGGATTCCATATTAGCAATAATTCTCATGTTTGGTCACTTAAGCATTTTCTCAAATACTTGGTGACATAAAGCTTAATAGCCCTTGTTAATGGTATTTCTACACCCAATAACCCATTCTCTTGCTCCTAAATAAATTCTAAAGTCTCAACTGGTTATAATCAACATTATTCTTCATCACTCATAAGGTAAACAATACTCTTAACCAATCATCAACACTCAACACC
The DNA here is from genome assembly GCA_026770625.1 of Nicotiana glauca. NCBI lineage: Eukaryota > Viridiplantae > Streptophyta > Magnoliopsida > Solanales > Solanaceae > Nicotiana > Nicotiana glauca. Next base: position 46,308 of record MU765896.1, on the reverse strand, counting down.
CCAACTCTATAATCGTTCATGCTTTTCTATCAAACCCATAAACACATATCTCATGAACTAGGGTTTATAATCATCAAACCAATGCTAGAATCAATTAGAGGGTGAAGACATTACCTTTTGAAGTTCAAACCCTTTGAATTCGAGTTCTAGGCTTCCTTCCCTCAACAATGATGTCTCAATCGAATATCTAATAATATGGAGGGTTTACCCATATTAATAAGATATTGGGGAATTAAAATTAAGCTAGAATCACCATTAGAACTTACCTTGGATGGTGGCGGTACCCTAAGGAGTTAGGTTTTTGAGAGTTTTACTTTCTAGAGCAAGTTTTTATGTTTTGGGGGTGTGGGGGACGAAGTAGAGCCTTAAAATAACCCCCCACTAGTACCCCCATGCACCTGGAGGCCCAACCCGCTCTACTGGCCGCGCTAAATGTCCAGTACGAAACCCCATTAGCGCGGGCGCGCTAGTCTCGCGCTAGTGGGCGCGCATATGGCGTAGTGTTCTGTAAAACGTGCATAACTTTTTGCACAAATATCCGTTCGGGATCCATAATATATTGTTGGAAAGATATTTCAAAGGCCTACAACGTTCATGCTATGAGAATTCCCGAATTCCTTACACATTGTTACTAAACATTGATGGAATACAGACCTTATGCAAACTTAGTCGATTTTGTCAAATCTTATGCACCTCACTTTCCATCTTGATTTTGAAATAACTATTTTCACCCATAATCATCTCGATGAGACTTCACATGCTCAAAATATAACCTTACTATTCCTTTAACTCATTCATATCTAAGTCGAATTTACGGGATTTACAATAGGTGTGAAGTATAACTAATGATTTTATACACTTAAGGCCAATAAGTCTGAAGTATAAGTGGCTAACGAGCCAGGTTGACCCGAAACTGGGCCGGCCCAAACCGGTTAAAACTGGAATCGGACCAGCCCAGTTCATAAGGGGCCAGGTGGGCTGGGTAGGAGGGGTATAGGGGTTTGAACGTTTATTATTTTTTACCGGTTCACCGGACCCGTTAAACCTGGTACGTATGAACAGTGCCCCTCACCGGTTTAACCGGCCCGGTTTAACAGCTAGTAATTTTTTTTTCCGATTATGTGGGGCCCATTGACCAGCCAGAAATTGAAATGATCTGTTAGCCAATGGATCAATTGCAAAAATAGCCAATTTTTTTTTTATTTTTAACCCTTTTTTATTTTACAAAATTAACCTTCTTTAAAACTATAAATACTCCCTCCCCCCCCCCTCTTCTTCATTTCTTCACTCAAATCTCATTTCTCAATCTCAATTTCTCTCATTCTCTTATTCTCCAATTTTCAAGACTTCAAGTCTTCAATTCATCTTCTAATTTTATTTGGTTCTCTTTTCTTGAATTTAATTTATCGTGTTTTATCATTCGGGTTTTGAAGTTTATACAATTGAAATACTTGCTTGACGTCTGTTCGTGGTAACATCGGAATTGCATAATCAAGTGCTCAATTTATTATCGAATTCGGTGCACTCCCTCCAACTCTCTCTCTTATTTAATATTTTAATTGCATATTTAATTTTAGCTTATACTTTAATTTTTACAATATGTTTAATGCTGCTAAAAGAGCGTGTAAAAGAGTTACTGGTAGGGAAAATAAAAAAAGAGGTAGTCCTTCAGCATCTGATAGTAATAGTAATAACCCATTATCATTTACACATGTTTTCGAATCATCGTCTAATGATAATGTAGATATAGATTATGAACAATTACAAGAAGATTTTGGAATAGAAGATAATGAAATAGGAATGGAAGATGAGATACCAACTACACCTACTAGTGCTGGGGCTTGTAGTGTTGGAGTTGCCACAAGAGGTGGTGGTCGTGGCACTAGTAGTAGACCACCTGTGGCTCCGACTACTAATCGTAGAAAAAGAAGTAAGGTTTGAAATTTTTTTGAAATAATAGAAGGTACTGATAGAGTTAAATGCAAAATTTGTAAAAGTGAGTTTAAACATTTGACTAGAGGAAATTTATGAGGGACAGGGACGCTTAGTAGACATATGAGAACTAAGCATCCCATAGAATGGGGTGCTGATGGTGATGAAAATCAAACAACTATTAACCCTACTACTGGATGTCTAGTGAAATATGGTAAAATGAAGGATCGTGAGAAGTTAGCAAAAATGATTGCTTTGGGTTGTCTACCTTTTTCTTTTGATTCTTCATCATATCTTATTATATATATTCAAAGGATTTACAATCCTTTATTTAAAGGTATCCCTAGAAGTACTTGTAGAGCTGATATCTTTAGTCTTCATGGATAGTATCAAACATACATACGTTATTTGTTTAGCCAGCTTCCTTGTAGAGTTTGTCTAACTTTTAACATTGGCCATGCTGTTAATGAAAATAATTATTTGACAATTACATGCCATTGGATAGATGATACTACTTGTATGCAAAAACGTATTATCGCTTTTAGATATGATAAAGATCATAGTCATATTGCTGCGTTTATAAGTAGTACTATTTGTGAAGTTGTTGAATTTTATAATCTAAAGCAAAAAGTATTGTGTATGTCTTTTGATAATGCTTCTAACAATAATGCCGCAATATCAATATTAAAATTGCATTTGCAACCACCTCTTGCTGAAATTTTTCATGTTAGGTGTGCTTGTCATGTTTATAATTTAATTATTAAAACTGGCTTTGATTTATTTTTAACTGAGATTACTCATGTTAGAAGAACAGTTGGTGTTATTCAAGGAAATAATAGACAATCTAGAATTAGGAAATTTAAGAATAAGTGTACCGAGTATAACCTTAAACCCAGATTCATGCCAGACGAAATTGTTACTAGATGGAATTATACATATATATTTTAAAAATATTGCTACAAATATAGATTCACAATTACTGAAGTTGCTAATGCGCATTGTACTGATCCAGACCGTATGTTAACAAGTGCTACTTGGGAAGTCATTAATGATGTTGTTAAATTTTATACAGCTACTGTTGAGTTTTCTGGAGCATATTACCCCACTGTTACTATGGCTTTAGTACATATAGCTGAAATTTCTTTTCTACTATCTGAATTTAAGAAGAAAGAAAAATATAAGGATGTTGTTGAAAAAATGCAAGCAAAATTCAAAAAATATTTCTTTCCAATTCCTCCGATTTACTTAATTGGTGCAGTTTTAAATCCTTCTATTAAGATGTCTGATTGTCACCAATTAATGAATGCTTTATATACTTATATGGAGATTGGAGAAGCTGAAACCCCAAATTTATATGTCTCTATGAACAATCTAAATGAATATTTACAGCAATTATATAATTATTATACAAATGTAATTGATGATGCTGCTCGTGCTGTAGGCAATGTTAATCCTACTATGCAATGTAGCACTTCTGCTACTGCGGATGATGAAGAAGGCCTTGATAGTTTTAATATTTTTTCTACATTTTCTAATACTCAAACCAGTAGCAGGAACATTGATGAATTTCAATTCTACTTGCAGAAGCAAAAAGAGCCTCGCACAAAGGAATTTTCACCGTTGGGATGGTGGCATGAGAATGGAAAGCAATTTCCTGTTCTTTTCGCTATGGCTCGGGAGGTGCTGAATGTGCCAATTTCTTTTGTTGCATCGGAGAGTGCATTTAGCCAAGCAAGACAACAACTTGGAGACACTTGTCACTCATTGGGAAGCAATGCTTTGGAAGTTTTAGTATGTTTAAGAGATTGGATTAGATCGAAACGGAGAAATCAAGGACGTGAAGATGTTGATAGCCTAGAAGACGAGGAACTTGGAGATATATTAACACATGGCAACCCATCCGAATTTAACACTCCAGAAGAAGGTAAATTGGTTCATATTGATTATGAAGAACTTACTAAGGCAATGCAAAACCTTTGAATTTATTTGTTGTTAAAAATGTAAACCTTTCAATTTGTAAGTTTGAAATTTGAATTATGAAATAAAAGTAGCACTTACAATAAGTGAAATTTTTTCCCATCTTCCTTGTATTCTTTAAATTAATACAAAG
>MU765896.1:6314-31845 GCA_026770625.1 Nicotiana glauca | reverse complement strand
CTTATAGGGCCGGACAACTATTTTACTTACTATATTGAGAGAAATGAGTCAGTATCAGCAAGTAAGCATATCTTCAGATTATCTTTGACATCTGAAGATATGCTTACTTGGTAATACTGACTCAACTCTCTCAATATAGTAAGTAAAGTAGTTGTCCGCCCCTATATATATATATATATATATATATATATATATATATATATATATATATATATATATATATATATATACACACTTTCAAATTATGATATATATCTCTTTGTGACCCCTCAGACTCAAAAGCACTTTGGGTGCACTGGTAGGTGTTGTTGCTTTCATGCCAAATACTTGAGTTTGAATCTCTGCAGCTATATAGCTGCTTCCCACGTTTTTTATTTTTCAGTAGGACAATTTAATATGATAGCTCATATTTTTGTTGGAAAATATGGTCAGCCCAAAGGCCCATATCTTTAGCTACTACCCCATTCCTTTTTCCTTTTACTTAGTGTAATTGATTTTGTTTTTTCCAATGGACCCACCCCTTTTACTTTTAGTTAAATCTCTATACATCAAAAGCTTCTTCTCCAATTATCTCTCTCCACACAGAAAACTTCATCCTTAATTTTCAAAGCCCACATGCAACTACCAGTTATTAGTCCGCCTAAAGCCATCGAGTAATTATTTCCATCGTGACCCTACAGCCTACTACCTTTAAATCCTGGGTCCGCCTCTGTTTGGTTCTGGGAGCAAGGCTTCCGAAGACAGCAATAAGAATATCGTTAAACAGAAAATAAAGTATTATTTAGCTTAGAATAGTGTGTAGCATAAGTTTGTCAGAATTCTCATCTCTTACAATGGATGTTGAAGCCACTATTGTAGCTATACCTAAGAAACAAGGTCCTAGGATCATACCCTTCTTAAATGACAATATGGGGGCCATTGATGAATATGTAACGGTAGGCTATGAATACCGAAATTCTTTGTAATGGATGTCTATTTAATACTTAGGAATATTTTTCATTGAATGTCATCTAGTAGCAGATACTTGTTTTCCCCTGTTGATTATGTTCGCTTCAGGGCCTGCCGAGGCCAACCAAAGATGTTTTCCTCGGTCTTAGTTTTCACTCGCTTCATCTTATGTCTGCCCCTCCGGTTCCACCTGTCACTCTGTCATTCGAGTATTTAATATAAATTAATTTTACCATATACAGATAGTCCCTCATCTTTTCGGTGGCACATCTTTGTGTCACTGAGAAGTTGGTGAAGATTTCTTTCTTGGCGGAAAATTTTCTTAAGCCTTCTAAAAAATTTTTGACGATTGATAAGATGCACATCTCTTCGCATTTAATACCCCGAACACATGTTACTCTACGATTTAGCAATATTTTTGCCGGTTCTCAAGGTAATCATGGTCACGATTTTAGCCGCCTATTCTTTTATTTATACGCCTCATTCTTCTTCATTTACACTTATAGTAGTTACAAACTCTCTCAACTTATTTGCATTCAACTCTTTGCTGCTTTCATCTTTCTTTATCCTTATTCAAAGAACTCTTATTTCCTTTTGCTGATATAGCTTCTTTCACTAACTCTTTTAAGAACTCTGGTCTTCTCTTTGGTGGTGACCAGAAGAAGAGGAAAGACAAATAAATTGATGTTTATGTTGACCTTCCCATGGTGAGAACCATCACTCCTACACAACTCAACACAAACAAGGACTTCAAATAAAAGTTTCCTTCTTCAAGCTCTCGCACTTGGATTGTTGGCAAATACTCTTCTTCTATCAGCCCTTCCAACATTTTTGCTATGAAAAAGGACTGTGATTCCACGACGTGAATATTATTTCTCCCAATCTGGTAGAGCGAGTAATCTTCTCTAAAAAGGGATTCATGTACGTTTATACATACCATTTACTTTGGGTGCATTTTTTTTGAGCAGGGGGCTTGACCACGTAATTTTGGAGCTGTGCCACCGGTATTAAATTTGTTTGGAACAAGTGGGCCCTTCGATGTGGTGAATGGTGGCATGTTTGCTGTGGTTGTGCCAAGAAACCGAGGAGCCCCTCACTTTGGCTCACATGATAAACCTCTACTCCCCCAAGATCTTTCGTAGGGGAGTAATCAATTTCAGCAAGCGTGGCCACCATGTGTTGCTGGCCAACATGGATGATGACAACGATCGTGAATGGATGGTGTGATTTGTCATTGTTGTTACCAGGGAAATTATCCCCATCACAATTATATCCTTCCCCGAGTCGTGGACTTGTTCGCGTAAGTTTATAGTTTATCTTATTCCCTAAAAATAAGCTATTTCATGCCATTGCCAACCCTTCTCCTTTCATTATTTTAGAAACTCGGTGGATATCACAAAGTGTTGAAGGCCTAGACCAGTGAGTTCAGAAGATTTTGGACCTCACCATACCCGAAAACCACCGGTGGAAGGAATTGGCCCCAGTATGGGTCGTGGGATAAGAATTACGGTAAGTTGACCCATAAAATTGACCCTTATTTCATCTTTGTATATAAGAAACTGGCTAACCCTACCTTTTTATGTGATTCAGGCCTCCCTCAGATTCTTGTCTTCGCCCCTAAGGAAGACGTTTTGGTCGATCCCGAAGAGGCTGCAAGGTTGTTGAAGGAGGCTCTTACCCAAACTAGTGCCTCCGGGCCTGCTTCCAGTGCAAGTGCTTCCTCTTGGAGTCCCGGTTGGAGATCAAGCAACCAAAAAGGTGTCGCTCTTCCTCAACCAAGTTCAAGAACAAAAAGATGAAGAAAACCACGCCCAAACCAGTCGTCGCCACTGTGATTATTGACGATGATGGGGAAGACAGTGATGAAGGGGCTTCCCTATAAAGGAGACAATGACATTCATCAGCTCAATAAAGTGCTCAATCCAAAAAGCTTATACCCCAACCGAGGATGATGCCCAAGTGCTCTGGAGAATTTGACTTGGTGGAGAATGTCAATCCTCCCTTTTCAGTCCCAGTTGCAGCTCCCGGTACTGCGAGGCTGAGTACGAGCCTTTTTCACCTTCAGTTATTGAGCAACCAATAAATAGCACTGCCTTTGCTGCAGTTGCTTCTCAACCCACAACAGCATCAAGTTCATCTCCTTCCACGCCGGTCATACCTTCATCACCGGCAATTTCTACATCATCCCAAGCGGTTGCAGATGCCCGAAAGGAGGATGTCCATCCTCCTTAGTCTCCAAACCATGGGAATTTAGGGCAAAACTACTCTCCCTTCTGCAGATCCCTAGAGGAGGAAGAGTGTCTCCATCTCGATATCTACCGAGTGCCATCTGTTACATCTCGTACTTTAATATTAGGATGAGTCATAGTAATCCATATGAGCTTGAAGGGATTAAGACCATTTATGAGATTATAGAGGATTTGTGACTATGTTATTGTAAGACCACGTAAGATTAACAACCTCGATACCGTTATATACATTTGATATGGTATTTTGAGTAGAACATTTTTATAAAAAAATTTGAAAAATATGATTTTACATAGTTAGTAATATTACTACTTTCGAATATAATTTAAACTATACACATAATGTGAGAAAGTTTATGAGATTTTCTTTATTGTAAAGATAGAAACTATTTTTTTTCCACAAGAAAAGAAGGTTATCTTTTTATCATTTTAAGAACTAAGGATACAAAAATTTGTACTCTTTATATAAGATTAGGAAAATTAGAAGTTGAGAAAATATATGTATTTTTACGTGGATATTTTAATGAAATAACAATGTATGTATTGATTTTATATGGTACCATGATTTATTAATATTTTAATATTTTAATAGTAGTACTTTAGGATGAGGACAAGACTATTTTCGAGGTTATAGGTATTTATGCTATTTCAAACAAGTGGTAAGTAAATTCGTGAAGCTGAGATGGTAAGCAAATCGAAGAAAATGAGTTTCATCGAAGTTTGATAATTTTAGATAAAATACGATCCAAGCTATAATACGCGGAATTTATGGACTAGTGTCATACAAGATACCACATGACCATGATAGTAAGATGTATAAAGTGTGTTAAAAATGAGTAGTATTTTAAGTAATTTGAGATAATTCTTAATTATGTGGATAATTAATTAATTGTGGAGATGATTAGGGTACTAAATAGAATTAAGTGGATAAAGATTTTTCCTATGGGTTGCCATATGGCATTAAGCTAGGCCAAGGTGGCACCAATGTGCATGATGAGTCATAACACATAAGGTGCCTATTTTACACGTGAAATGTTCTTTGGATAAACTTCAAAACGCAGATAAAGCTTGTAAATAAATTAGCTAGCATAGAAGAACGCCTAAGCACTTGTCTGCACAGTCAGCACCAGTAGAACATTTGCTCTTTACAACTGGAGGAACTTTTCTATTGTACTATCTTAAGAAGCTTTAAAACCTATGCTCTCAATATTTTGCATGGCGAAAATCTTAAAACATCACAAAATTTTCAGCCGGTAGAGCAAGCACCTTGGTTTGGTTTCTTTAGTGGTAATATAACTTGGAGAATATGAATAAGTTATAGCATGCTTGCCACTTTAGAGTTAGACAGTTAGACCAGCAACGTTGGTACTTATTAACTGGTTTAATCCAATTGATATCTTTCAATGGAGTGAATATTAGTCGGACAAGAAATAACATGCTATCGGATTTTTCCCTACTTCCGCAGTTACATGATTTGTCGCAACTGATGTGTGTTAGAGGGATTGTCAAGAGAATCGGCTCAGGTATGTTAAGGTTAATCCTTCCTTCTTTTGGCATGTCCAAGTAACAATACGTAAACGTAATGTTATTCCATAAATGATTCTACTTTTAGTAGTTAAGGATGTCTACGTTATTCATTCATATAGAGTGTAATTCAAAGCATGTTTAAGTATGTTATTAAGTCTCTATTAAGGTATTTGATAAAGATGTTAATGTTTATAATATAGTTATACATGCATCATCATGAATTTACCATTGTGCTACGGCCGGTTGGGCAGTCATACATATTCATTTACCACTGTGCTATGGTCGGTTGGGCAGACATGCATCTTCATTTACCACCGTGCTACGGACGGTCGGGTAGTCATGCATTTACCACTGAGCTACGGCCGATTGGGCAGTTATGTATCATTATTTACCACCGGTTGGGTAGTTATGCATTTACCACCGAGCTACGGCCAGTCGGGCAGTTACCACTGATCAGTTGGGCAGTCATGCATAATAAGATATGAAAAATAGTCTCAAAGAGAAGCATTATATATATAAGTATAATAAGTATGCACATACGGTGGCACTTCAGATATTCAGGTTGATTCTTATATGTCTTTAATTAATGTTGACTTATTGTTATGTTTCAGTTCCGCCTTAAATACTCGGTACATTATTCGTACTGAAATTCTTTTGTTGGGGACGAAGCATTCATGCCTGCAAGTATAAGTAATCATATTGACGAGCTCTCATAGTAGACAAGGTTAGCATTCAGCGAAGGATCGGTAAGACTCCACTTCATTCGGAGTGCAGCCAAGCCTATAAGTCATCGTGTCTAAGACTCCACTTCATTCGGAGTGCAGCCGAGCCTATAAGTCATCGTGTCAGAGTTTTGCTACAGACATATGGGTAGGTTGATACCCTGTCCCATTTGATGTCAAATAATCTTAGAGGCTTTGTAGACATAGGTTCATTTTGTACAGTATGTCAGAGGCCTTAACGGCCCATATGTATTCATGTTTTAAGAATAATGGTTCATTGATACAGCATTTGCCCACTTATAGTTATACATTACAAGTTATTGCCATGTTATCTCATGATAGTCAGAAGAAAAAAAATGAGTTACAGAGTGGTTCGCTCGGGCCAGTACGGCACCGGGTGCCAGCCATGCCTCCCCAGGTTTGGGGCATGACACCATTTATTATCCTGGCCGGTGAAACTTGCCAATTATCTGAAGCTGTTGTCTTTAGAAAAGGATAAGAGGAAAATACACTCTCTTCCGGGAGAGTGTTTGTTAAATAACGCTATGCACAGCGGTAATGTACTTGTTCTCTTTACTACTTACTTCTTCTTGACTTGCAATGATAGGATTTCTAACTTGGGTTTTTTCTTCGCATGCCAACTTCCGTACTTCCAAGGGCCTTCAGAAGTTGATCCTTGATAAATAAAGGCTTAATTCCGAGCGGTATCAACTGTTGGCTGAGAGGGATCAACTCACTGCGCGCCTCCTGGTATTAGAATTGAAAGCCACTGAAGCGGGTAATCTCGAGGACCAGCTGCAGCTTAGCAAGTAGGAGGTAGTAGCCTTTAGCCAAGAAGCTTCTCAATTAAAATTTCAATTCCAAAAGGCTAAGGCTAAATGGTATGAAGTCCAAAAAGTCGTGCTTGTTGTTGCCGAGCACGAGACTACCTCCGTTAATCGAGTGAATAACCTGGAGGTATCCTTGAATTCTAAGACTGTAGAGGGCGTTGCTGCCAAGGAGAAGCGTGCCTAGATGGAGGATAGGTATAATAGGATCACGGATCATAATAAGGTTTAAATAACCACAATCCGTGATCTTGATCTTAGCCTTAGTGCCATGAGATCTGAGCAGGATGGCCTTCACAACCGAGATCGATAGGCTCAAATCAGAACTTCATCACCGAGTGTATTCCCTCATCATAAAAACACAATCTATGTATAGAATGAGGAGAAAAACCTTCGAAGAGACCAAAGCGGGCATCATTGATATTGAAGATGAAATCACTAAAGCCCGAGAGCTGGATTTAACTGCTCGAAGACTCCTCCCGGCCCAGCCTGATACCCCAATTCTTCTGGTTCTAGTTCCGAGTTCTCATGAACCATGGAAGAACTTTAGGAGAATAATGATGAAGGCCAAGATCCTGAGGTGACGGCAGATCCACCTACTTCTCCCGGGGCCACTGATGCTCCTCTTCCCCCGAGTTCTAGGGTGCTCTTGAAGAGGACACCTCCTGTTCATTCCGACACCAGCTTTGAAGTACTTGATTAACTTTTAAATGATAAATTCATCGTTTGGACAATAAATAAGATAAAAATAAAAGGACTTTAATATAAGACATTTCTATTGGGCTAGTTGTGCAGTCCTTGATCCCGATGAGACATTTTATTCGTAGGTCTCGTAGTATCGATTTTTGTGGCAATAAGGTTGCCATATTCTCATACTATCCCCCCCCCCCCCCAGTATTCGAATGCGAAGAATGCTAATTGGAACATTGAGAGTTTTGCTCCTTTGAGGACTCCACTAGTGAATGGTTGGATAAACTTTCGTTTGTTAGCAAGCTTTATTTCCCCTTAGGAACTTTACTATTGAGCAAAAGATTATCTAACTACCCCTTAATGGCTTGTAGGAAAGAGCACTCGAGAATGGTTAAATCCGATGGCAAGTTTTGTTTCCCATTAGGAATTTGCCACCGAGCCAAAGACTATTTAATAATCCCGTAGTGGTTTGTTGCTTCAATGCCTTGTCATTTAAACGTCTTATTCTTATTGATGATGTTTTCTTCGAAGTATGCTTTCCATTGCTGCCTCGTTAAAGAAAAACCTATTTGGGACAAAAACTGGGCGAAGGAAAAAAAAGTGTAGCACATACTTTCAGTACAAGTGATGCCAATCAACAGTAATACCTTTTGAGGTGAGTCACGTTCCAATTTCTTGGCAGTTTTACTCTGTATTGGTTTTCTAGTTCGTATGATCCCTTTCCGATGACAGCTAAAACTCAGTAGGGGCCTTCCCATGTTGGGCCCAACTTTTCTCTGTTGAGCTCCCGGGTGCTTTGAGTCACTTTTCTCAAAATTAAGTCTCCCACTTTGGAATAACAAAGATTGGTCCTTCTATTATAGTACATTTCCATTATTTGTGTCTAGGCCACCATCCTTATGTGCACCAAGCCCATGCGTTCATCAAGCAGATCTAAAACGACCAGAAATGCTTCGTTGTTTGTTTCTTCGTCTACTAGAAAGTACCACGAGGTAGGTTTTCCTACTTCCACCGCGATTAGAACTTTTGCTCCATATACGAGAGAGAAAGGTGTCTCTCCCGTGCTTGACTTTTCCATCGTTTGGTATGCCCATAGCACTCCCGGTAACTCTTTGCGCCACTTGCCTTAGGCTGCTTCCAACCTTCTTTTGAGGTTTTGAATAATCACCTTATTGGTTGATTCTGCTTGCCCATTTGCGCTTGGGTGGTATAGCGAAGATATGATTCTTTTAATATTCAAGTCTTTAAGGAATTTTGTGACATTTAAGCCTATGAACTGTGGTCCACTGTCGCAGGCAATCTCTTTTGGTATTCCGAACTAGTAGATTATATTCTCCCATAAAAAATTGACCAATTCGCGCTCGTTGAATTTCTAGTGAGGACTTTCTTTAACCCACTTGGTGAAGTAATCAGTTAAAATCAAAAGAAATTTTACCCTATCGGGAGCCCGTGGTAGCGAACCAACTATGTTTATCCCCCATTTAATGAATGGCCATGGGATAATACTGAATGCAGTAGTTCCACCAGTTGGTGCACTAATGGTGCATGGTGTTGACATTAGTCGCATTTTTTAACGAATACCTTAGTGTTTTATTTTATTCGGGTCCAATAGTATCCTACCCTAATTAGTTTTAACACCAACGAATCTGCTTCTGAATGATTCCCGCAAATTCCCTCGCAAACCTCTCTCATGATATAATTATTCTCGGAGACTCCTAGACATCGGGGCAATGGGCCTTGGAATAACCTCCTGTACAACTGCCATCCCATGTAATGAGCTACTTTGGAGCGGAGTGCCCGGGATGCCTTCGGATCTTCGGACAACTTACCGTGCTAGAGGTAATCAATGATCTTATTCCTCTAGTCCCAGACTAGGTTGGTTGTGTTCACTTTATAATAACTATCTACATCCAGTACCGAGTGCATGAGTTGTACGACCGTATCAGAATCTGGCCCCTTTATTTCCATGGACAAGCCCAAATTGACCAGCGCATCTGCTTCTATATTTTCTTCACTCAGGATGTGAGTGATAGACCATTTCCTGAACGATGCGAGAAAAGTTTGAAATTTTACCACATATTGTTGCATGCGTTCCTCCTTGGTGTCGAAGATTCCATATACTTGATTTACCACCAGTTGGGAATGTGATTTCAATGACCTCGGAATCTGATTGCTAGTTCAAGTCCTGCAATTAAAGCCTCATACTCGGATTCATTGTTAGTCAAGGGAACAGTTTTATTGGCTTGCCTCATGACTTCTCCCGAGGGCGTGATTAAGACTCCCCTTAGCCCGGACCCTTTCACATTGGAAAATCAGTCTGTGAATAAGGTCCAAACTTCTGATGTCATTTCCGACACTAACACCTCTTCCTTTGTGGCTAGAGGTAGCAACCGGGGACTGAAATTGGCCACGAAGTCACCCAAAACTTGTGATTTGATGGTAGCCTTTGGTTTATATTAGATATCAAATTCACTAATTTCGACTGCCTACTTGGTCAGTCGACCTGACAACTTTGGTTTGTGAAGGACATTCCGTAAGGGAAAGTTTGTCACAACGGCTATCGGATGGAACTGAAAATAATGCCTAAGCTTCCGAGCGGCAACAACGAGAGCTAGGGCCAGTTTATCTAGGTGCAGCTAACACATTTTCGTTCCCGATAAAATTTTGCTAACACAATAAATAGGAGATTGTGTACCTTCGTCCTCCCAGACTGGGATGACACTTACCGCTACCTTCAAGACCGCTAAGTATATTAGTAACTGTTTGCCTTCCTCTTGTTTTGATAGTAATGAAGAGCATGATAGATATCGTTTCAGATCTTTTAGAGCTTGTTAGCACTCTGAAATCCGCTCAAAGTTGTTCTTCTTCTTAAGAAGTGAGAAGAAGTGATGGAATTAATCACGCCTAACTCTAGTCCTAAAAGGATAAGCGGTCGCTGCAAATATAATTCAGTCTAAGAGTCCGGAGTCGAATCCCACAGAGAACTAAGATTTTGCTATAACTGTTCAATATCACCAAGAGGGAAAGGTCGGATAACTTCTAAGTTACTTAAACTAATTAACTAATGATTATCAAAAGGTAGTAAAAATTTATCAACTAAAGAAACTAAGGGTTGGGGACAAAAGTAAGGAGGCCTAGAGTTATGATTTCACCAATTGTCGGAATCCTTCCCGCTACATCTTCTAGAATTCTCCAAAGTATTCTCTACGGATCATGAGCACTCGACTTATCATAATTCTCTCTCGAGCAACTATAATAATGTACTAGTCATATTCTTTCGAATTACGCTAGCTTGCATTTTTCATCGGTCACTATGATTATGTCAAAGATTTGTTATCTCTAATCTCGCTTTTAAAATTGTCGTATTGATCTATCATATACCTTAGGAGTGACGTTGCTCAACAACCACCTAAATATGTATCCTTTCTTAAGAAACACATAATAAATAGGCCCAATCAATCGATGTCCATTCAATCAACTAAAATAAGCACGTAGTTGAACAAGTAGATAAATCCAAAGGTTAAATTATATTAAAATATAATTAACAAGAATTCATCCTCCAAGAGGTACCATCATAACTCTAGATAATAAATTAGTTACTCATAATAGTATGTAAAACTATATTACTAGAAGTCATAACCAATAATAAAAAATAGGAAGAAGAAGGAAAAAACTCGTGGTTGAATCTTCCTCCTGCTCCTAACGTGTTCTTGCCTCCAAGGGTCTTGTTTTATCCCACCGTAGTGTCTCACCCCTCAAAAGGATATTTTATGATGTAATTATATTAATTAGGTTTGATGTGTGGCGTCTTTGATCTCTCCCAATTCGCAAAGGAATAGTTGAGTCGCGTGCTGGGGTTGGTGCAACGCGCGAAACTAGGCAAACTTCCAGTTATTTTTTTCCCCTTCTTTGTTTCTTTCATGTGCCAGGTCCAATGTCAAAGTTCCATACTTCACTGGTTTTGATTCACTTTCTAGGCCATTCTGTGCCTACCTTCATGCAATGCACCAATTGTGGCACGCTTCCAGCTCTTGTCTCTCAACTTCTTTTTGTATCAAATCATCCAATTTTTGGCAACTTCCATCCAAGCTCATTCCTACACACAATAATATATAATGAGCATATTTTATGTTTATAAATATGTAATCACCCGCAACTCACATAAGAAATAATATGCAAACATACTCAAAAATATAAATCTTTCATCACTTATCACTATCCCACATTTAAACTTTTGCTCGTTCTCAAACAACTTAAAATTAAGCACATCGGTAAGTAACACAATTCCAAAAAATGCTCAAGCATCATATCAATGACAATGGTTTATATCAACATTAGAAACCAACATAAGGGCTATTGACATCTTTCCTCATATTTAGACCAATACCAAAACTATTTAAAATATTTGTGAGACTCTTCTAACATCTTAGCCTCAAAATTGACTCCAATACATTTCATACTATGACTTGCTTTTTATGCCAACATAAAAACCATGTACTTTATCAATCCTTTGCAAATCACGTGCCCTTACCAGCAAACCACATAGAAAAAATAGTCTACATACTCAAATATAAGTTCAAGTATAGTCTAAGGACTCAAATATTGAAAGAATTCGCTCACTCTCACAAATAAACTCGTATGCCACCCAAGTTCGTACCATAGGATTGCCCATAGCATAAGACTCGACTAATAAAGCTTGCAAAGTCTAGGAATAAGTAGGACTTTATAGGTTGTAATATAGGCTAAGGGACGAGTAGGATATATATAGGAAAATAGCGACTAACCCTCCTAAGCACTTTAATACACTGCAGTTCACTTTTAAGTACATCTTCTTGTCATGTCCAATTCAATGTCTTTCCGTAAACCATACACATTTAAGCCTTTATTCATTAAGCACATCAACGTATAGATAATCACTAGCCCAAACAAAGATATGGGAAGTGTCATTCATTTTTCTATTTTTTGTATTTTCTTTTTCTCTTTTTTTTTCTCACTCTCCTAATTTGGTATTTTCAGCTAGTAAGGCTTTTAAATACAAAGGCACCTTTTTGGCGTTCAATAGTTTCGCTTAAAAGCTACCCAATCTCTTTCTTTATGCTTTCAGTGACTTAAGTGCTTTCGGAGGTAAAGGGTGAACAAGTTACGATTTAGAATAATACAGGGGTTGGCTCGTAATGTGGGTGCCAAACAAAAAGGTCTACAGGCTCAAAAGGCTACCGATAATGTTATCACTGGTAGGAAAATAGGCTCAAGGGTCAATCAAAGAAACGCCTATATCATTTCATAGACTCGCAAGACTTAATCATTTTACTCGAATCACACACGGAGCAAGTTCTAGACTAACAAGGGATGACATAGAGTACAACTAAAATCTCACCTCACACAATGCGCATGACTTACAGGACGGCTCAGACCCGACTCTCAAGTTAAAGTAACTACCACAGCCAATATAAAATTCAAATACTAGGAAGTAACAACATGAGTCAATAGACGAGCCCAAGCATCAAAATAAAGTCACATATATTCTAAAGGCATATAGTCACAATAATCAAGTAGAAAGTACTCAGCACAAATGTTCCACCTCTAAGCCCTGATATAAAACATATCAAAAAGCATAGATATTCAAGTTCTCCCTATTCTATTTTCAGTTAAAAAGAAAAATAATTTTATTTTATTTTTCTTTAAACTTTAAATCCTCAAGAAAACTGTCTAAGAAGTCCATCATCGAAAATAGTCTAAAAAAGTTTAATAACTCTAATATAAAAAAATTACTACCCGATTCAAAGAGTCATCCCTTAGAAAAGAACTGTGGTTATAAGAAAAATCGAGAGGGATCATTTCTACCTTAAAAAAATTGGGTTTTTTTTCTACACATAAAAATAGTACAACTAAAACAACATAGGAAATTACCCAAACAGTCTCTTCACCCCACACTTAAAATTGTACATTGTCCCTAATGCACGCATAAAAATAAGAGGGTAAAAAAACTCCCTGGTAGGCAAAAGGCCAAAGCATTAGCAGCTCATGAATTACTCAGACTTCTCCCAAACTTGGTTTTTTGTGCGGGAAACCCATACTTAGTTTAACCATCTCGCTTGGTTTTGCTTCCTTCCAATGAATTTGCTTCTGTGCTCCTAGAAAATAAAAAATGACAGTATAAAAATAATACAATAAAAAGATTAAAATTAAAAAAAAAAAAGCAATAAAGTCGGGTTGCCTCCCAACAAGTGCATGATTTAACAGCGCGGTACGATGTGAAACACGTTTTTGCCTCCACCTCGAGCTTATAAATTGGACCCCCAATTTTGCTTCAAGTTTTCTACTATGCTCCAGTGTCACGACCCAAAATCCACTAAGGGTCGTGATGGCACCGGACACCGTTGTCAGGCAAGCCAACACTAAATAACTAGTAATTTCTCGTTTTAGATATTTCTGAATTCACTTCTTTTATACATTTAAACAACAAAGAATAAATTCTACTAAATAAATAATGATATCTTTAATAATTTCCAAATACTGACTACTCCCATAGACATCCCAGAACCCGGTGTCACAAGTGCATGAGCATTTACTAGGGAATGAAATAAAATATAGTAACTGTCCGGAATACAAGTGGACAGAAATGAAAATACAGTACAATACTCTAAAAGAGACTCTGGTGGCTGTGGGCGTCTCGATAAATACAACTCACCTAAGTTTCCGTATCAACCATGTCGCTATGCCACTAAGCCACTAGCCACACATAAACCTGTACAACAAAAATACACAGCAAGTATAGTATGAGTACAAAACAACGTATACCCAGTGAATATCCTGTCTAATCTCGAAGAAGTAGAGATGAGAGGTCGACTTCAATACTTACTAGTGATCCAATAGCAATATATTATTAATGCGAGAAATCATGAATTTATTAAGAACGGCAGTAATTTCAAATAAGTCACGAACAGGTAAAAGTTCCTTTTTATATTAAAAGTCTCAGGATTCATAATCTATAAATTTTCAATTGTCTCAAGTCAGGGAGAGCAAATATCAATATCAATAAATCTCAAGGCAAGAAATACAAGCATGCGCAAATCGTGCCGAGGACGTACGACCCGATCCAACAATATTTAAAATGTGCACTGCCAGAGGGTCGAATGGCACGAACCATAGATGCATCTATTACCCCGCTCGCGAATCACATATGCGACACGGTCAAATATAAATAAACACAACAATCAGTCAATCAAGAATTCATCAGGGAACAATTATCCAAAAAAAAACCAATTCTCTTTTAACAATTTAAGAAAATGCAGTTTAACCTTTTTAGAAATACATTTACTAATTAGATGTGATTTAAGTAATTCAAATATCCATAAGATTACAAATATTCCAAGTATAGCATGTTTTTGGGTCCTAGTCTACCCGAACTTAAACATAAAAGTAGCTACGCACGGACCCTCGTCACCACGCGCGTACGTAACCCCCACAAATAGGAGCACAAATCCAATTAGTTTACCTATGTGGACAATTCCCTCTTACAAGGTTAGAAAGGAGACTCACATCGCTTCGAAGATCCATAGCCAACATTCCACGCCCTTCCGAAGACCCGAACCGATGCTAAACGCTCCAAAACTAGCCAATAATTATGCAATTCCATGAATATACATTCAATTACTCATTAGAATCCAATTTATAACAATTCCCAACCCCGATCGAAAAGTTGACAAAATTGCCTTCGGGCCCACGTGCCCGGATTCCGATGCTTTTTTGAAGAAAAAGTTTACCCATTGCCTCACAAACTCAAATATATAATTTACTCTCAACTTCATACCCAAAATCGTAGTCAAAAATCCAAAATATCCATTTTCTAGGTTTTCTCTCAAACCCCAAGTTTCTACCAATCTTCATGCACAAATCCGAAACAAAACCATGTATTAACGTCTAATGAGTAGGAACAACTTACCTTGACATAGATAAAGAAAATCTCTCTTCCAAAAGCTCCAAAATCGTCCAACCCGAAGTGAAAATGGGTGGAAATGAACCAAAACTCGATTTTTAAAGAGAGCTCACTGACTCAAGTCCTTTTGCACCTGCGGTCTCTTGACCACTTCTGTGGTCCTGCAGGTGCGGACCAAATGCCGCTTTTGCGGTCCGGGGCTCCCAGCCCTTTTCTGCTTTTGCGCTCCTTCTTTCGCAGGTGTGGTCCCGATTCTGCGGTGACCTGACCGCATCTGCGGTCCTAGCCTTCAACCTTCACCACCGCATCTGCGCCCCTTTGGTCGCTTCTGTGGCTCCGCACCTGCAAGACTTGGGCCGCAGGTGCGGTTACACCAGCAACTTCAGCTCTTCCTCCAAGTTCCAATTCAATTCGTTAACCACCCAAAATTCACTCGAGGCCCCTGGGACCCCAACCAATCATGCTAACCAGTCCCAAAAGACATTACGGACTTGCTTGAGGCCTCCAATCACATCAAACAATGCTAAAACCATGAATCACACTCCAATTAATGAACTCTAACATTTCAAACTTCTACTTTCGGTGTTAAACCTATCAAATCACGTTCGATTGACCTCAAGTTTTGCACACAAGTCATATTCAACATTACGGACCTACTCTAACTTTCAGAATCGGAATCCGACCCCGATATCAAAAAGTCCACTTCCGGTCAAACTTCTCAAAAACCTTCAAATTTCTATCTTTAGCCAATTGACTCCAAAACTACTCACGGACCTCTGAATTCACTTTCGATCGTGCTCCCAACACCAGAATCACTATACGAAGCTATTCCCCGACTCAAAATACCAAACAGATATTGATAACACTGAGATGCACTTCAACCCAAACTTATGAAATTCTTCCAAAAATTCTAACTTCCACAATAGGTGCCGAAACGTTCCCGGGTCTTCCAAAACCCGGTCTGGACATAGGCCCAAGTCCGAAATTATCATACGAACTTGCTGGAACCTTTGAATCCCAATTCTGAGGTTGTTTACTCAAAAATCCAATCTTAGCTAATCCTTTCAACTTAAAACTTGTGAAACGAGAATTCTCTTTCCAAATCAACTCCGAACTCCCCGAAATTCAATTCCGACCATGCGTACAAGTCATAATACCTGAAATGAAGCTGCTCACAACCTCAAACTGCTGAATGGCACGCTAGAGCTCAAAACGACCGGTCGGAGCGTTACATTCTCTCCTACACAAACATACTTTCGTCCTCGAACGTGCTAAGAATTGCGCTAGAGTTGTCCGAAATGACTATATAACACCTCCAGCACCTACCCGTGCTGCCACAACTCAGCTGGGCACCCTAGCTCGATCAATATGAAGATATCCTTTTTCACTTAAGCAAATAAGCCTTATATCCCAACTCCAACATCCGGAATTCTCTGCCAGCCTGTTTCAACATACGCTCATCGTATCAACAACTACACGCAGCACCAAAACATGATTGCATACCTTAGCTTAATTCACACCTTGCACCACTTTACTCACAGGATCACGATAACATTCTCTAATCAAATTAGTCAAATTTCCACGAATCTGATGCTCCCAGTGCACCTCGTGATATATATAAGTCTTGCTCTAACTCTTACAATACCGCCACGATGGAAGAGATGTGTAGAAATTCATAACCACTGCTGAATCAACCAATTCATTGAGTCTATACTCCTGACAGGAACCATCACCTCATTCTGAACCAAATAATGGTCTTTGATCCTTAATATACTTCATATAAGCAGATTGCAATGATCCTAAATCCAATGATCTCGTCTCACCCAGTACGAACTGCTCAGGCAATAAGCCACCCCGGACATGATCAAAGTCTCATATGATACCACAATGTGCCAATAGGCTACCAATTCGAACGCGATACAAAAGGAAAACGAACTCTGAAAAGGAAATCCAATTGCCCCGCTCGCGAATCATACATGCAACGCGGTCAACATAATTAAACAAACACCCCGCTCGCAAATCATACATGCAACGCGGGCACATAACTAATATAAGTTTTCCTCAGGAAAAGAGGAAACAAAACATATAAAAACAGATACGGGGAACTATACTCAACATCACACTATTGCGACGCACAACTCGATCCAAACAACATACCCATGGCGGCGTGCCACCCGATCCACACATAAAATTCACATAAGGAGATACACCCCGAGCTAGATTTCTCATTACAATGAAATATCGAATATCGGTCAAAAGCACACTAAGTGCATAATACCATCCCTGGGGAGACATATAGTGCCATAAGCTACAAAACTCAAGGACAACTGAGGTGCGATATACGATATGAATCTCGAGATCCATCCTGCTCATATAACATTACCTCTACGCAGAACCTCAACACATAAGGAATTCACCAAGCCATCTCACAACTCATACGGCGCAATATATCATTACATGAAATAGTTGACGATGAAATAACACCCTGACTACTCTTCCATAAGGAGCGCATTGCTGAAATGAACACATCTGGCCTGATATAGAGCCCATATTCACATTTAAATCCATCCACAGACCTCAAGTTGATTCTGATCACACTGAACTAGATTAATAACCTTTCAAAGGTCCATAATAACCCCCTTTTCTCATAAAACACAAGAACAACTATCATAACCGGAATAATCCTCCACTATCTACCACCCAATAAACCGAGTGCCCTCCAGGCACCAACTCTCAATCTAACGACATTACCACAATCTTCATACTTGGTTTAGCTCTTCAATCAATAGAGTGGCTACATGCCACACTTATACAACCTTCCCGTAGAGCACGCTCCCATAACCTTATGTAAAAGATAACAGGTCTATACATCCAAACCACCAGCGGCACTAACGCTAAAAAGCGATCAAGAATCCTTAACCAGGGTGCAAAGCCTTTTTCACACAACATCGATCTCAGGTGATGCTGAAAACAATACCAACTTAATTTAAACATCGAAACTCCTTTCCTGCTCATCCGAGCTCGTGACATACCACTCACTGCACCCATCATGCCAATATACGATAGGACACTCAAATATATAATTTACTCTCAATTTCATACCCAAAATCGTGGTCAGAAATCTTGAATATCCATTTTCTAGGTTTTCCCTCAAACCCCAAGTTTCTACCAATCTTCATGCTCAAATCCGAAACAAAACCATGTATTAACGTTTAATGAGTGGGAACAACTTACCTTGACATAGATGAAGAAAATCTCTATTCCAGAAGCTCCAAAATCGTCCTACCCGAAGTGAAAATGGGTGGAAATGAACCAAAACTTGATTTTTAAAGAGAGCTCACTGACTCCAGTCCTTTCGCACCTGCGGTCCCGTAGGTGCAGAACAAATGCCACTTCTGCGGTCCGGGACTCCCAGCCCTTTTTCACTTCTACGCTCCTTCTTTCGCAGGTACGGTTCTGCTTCTGCGGTGACCGCATCTGCGATCCTAGCCTTCACCCTTCACCATCGCATTTGCGCCCTTTTGGTCGCTTCTATGGCTCCGCACCTGCTAGACTTGGGCTACAGGTGCGGTTACACCAGCAACCAGCAATCAGCTCTTCCTCCAAGTTCCAATTCGATCTGTTAACCACCCGGAATCCATCCGAGGCCCCCGGGATCCCAACCAATCATGCCAACCAGTCCCAAAACACATTATAGACTTGCTCGAGGCCTCAAATCATATCAAACAATGCTAAAACCATGAATCACACTCCAATTCAAGCTTAATGAATTCTAACATTTCAAACTTCTATTTTCGGTGTTAAACCTATCAAATCACGTCTGATTGACCTCAAATTTTGAACACAAGTCATATTCGATATTATAGACCTACTCCAACTTCCGGAATTGGAATCCGGCCTCAATATCAAAAAGTCCACTTCCGATCAAACTTCTCAAAAACCTTCAAATTTCTATGTTTAGCCAATTGACTCCAAAATGACGCACGGACCTCCAAACTCACTTCCGATTGTGCTCCCAATACCAGAATCACTATACGGAGCTATTCCCTGACTCGGAATCCCTAACGGACATTGATAACACTGAGATGCACTTCAACCTAAACTTATGAAATTTTTCAAAAATGCTGACTTCCATAATAGGTGCTGAAACGTTCCGGGGTCTTCCAAAACTCGGTCCGGACATACGCCCAAGTCCGAAATTATCATACGAACATGCTAGAACTTTCGAATCCCAATTCCGAGGTTGTTTAATCAAAAATCTAATCTTAGCTAATCCTTTCAACTTAAAATTTCCGAAACGAGAATTCTCTTTTCAAATCAACTCCAAACTCTCTGAAATTCAATTCCGACCATGCGTACAAGTCATAATACCTAAAATGAAGCTGCTCATGGTCTCAAACTACTGCGCGCTAGAGCTTAAAATGACAGGTCGGGTCGTTACATCCAAGGTGGTAGAACAGATCTAACTGGCCCAAAAAAATAATATAGTATTCTGCACTTCTTGGCATTTAGATGAGATGTGTACTCCTAACTTTCTAGCAAGAAAAATTATAGAATGTATGCACCTTGTTCCTCATTCCTTGACCCCTCAATTGGTTTGGATGACTCTATTTTCATATCATCGTCCAAACACAATATGAAAAAAATGCTTGGCGTGAGGACCAATGCGCTCAAACACATGAACTTCAGGACTGTCAACATCCTCAACACCAATAACACTAGAGTCAACTAGATATGTATCCTCAATGTCCTTGGTGGATTATAGTATCAATTTTACAATATCGACATCTTCAAATTCTAGTTGGATACATTGTTGGTGTTCTAGTATGACCTTCTCCATTTTCACCTCAATTTTAGCATCTAGTTCACGTTCTTTTTGGCTACTATCCATAATATTAGCTTTTTGAGCATTAAATGCTTCAACTAGTTGACTCACTTGAACCTCCAAGTTGCAAATAGTAGCCTCTTGCCTCTGTATTTGTTGTTATTTTTCATTATTTTGTTCCACATGGCACCTTTACATATCTTTGATCTCTTTCAGGTCATCATCCCTGGGTTCTTTGTTCCTATTAACTTCACAAGAAAAAGTAGAACCATCATAGTAAGGGATTGGGGGAGGATAAGAAATATGAGTACAACCATGAAAGTACCCATCTTGACCACCACACATATCACACACATTCCATAAATAAGATTGAGTTGGTGCACATAACTCACTCTCAAGAACATTTTGATAAATTTGCCATGTATGGTTTCCTCCACAATATGCATAAAGAGGATCAAAAGTAAAATTACCAACATAAAAACTCTCATAATTCTAAGATTCCATGTCTCTTAAATCAAAAATAAAAATAAAACAAAATAAAAGTTCAAACTTGACACCAAGCAATATTTATAGCTACATCTACACAGTTAGTTCCCTGGCAATGATGCCAAAATTTGATCACGCCCAACTCTAGTCCTAAAAGGATAAGCGATCGCTGCAAATATAGTCCAGTCTAAGAGTCCGGAGTTGAATCCCATAGAAAACTAAGGTTTTGCTATAACCGTTTAATATCACCAAGAGGGAAAGCTCGAATAACTTCTAAGTTACTTAAACTAATTAACTAATGATTATAAAAAAAATAGTAGAAAATTTTCAACTAAAGAAACTAAGAGACAAAAGTAAGGAGGCCTAGAATTATGATTTCCCAATTATCGGAACCCCTCCTGCTACTTCTTCTATAATTCGCTTAAGTATTCTCTAATGATCATGAGCACTCGACTTATCGTAATTCTCTCTTGAGTAACTACAATAATGTACTAGTCATATTCTTTCGAATTATGCTAGCTCGCACTTTTCAACACTCACTATGATCAATTTAAAGCTTCGTTATCTCTAATCCTGATAAGTAGGATTTTAACGTGTTTCATGACCCTACTTGCCTATGCTTTGAGAATAATTTGCTATAAAATAGTCCCAAAATGCTTACAGGTTGTGCTTGATTGCAGGTTTGAGCGACAAAGTGACGAAATGTCAAAGATCGGCTCAAAACGGAGTGAAACCTGCTCAAGTATCAAAGACCAATGAAGTGGTGAAAAAATGAGCTAGTGCGGACCGAACAATTGTGCATGCGGCCGCACTAGGTGTTTCAGAGAAGAGCATAATCAGGCTTGAAACCACGCGGCCGCGGTTGGAAATGTGCGGCCGCTTCCAGCGTATGCGGTCGCGCCAAAGTGTCAAGCGGTCTGCGCCAAGAGGTTCAGAGAAGATGGAGTTTTGGGCAAAGCTCAGCCACGCGGTCCGCACCAGTTTTCCTCGCGGTCCGTGCCACATCTTGATGCGGTCCGCGCCAGTCACTTCAAAGAAGATCGAAATGGAAGTCAGATAGCCAGTGCGGCCGCGGTCATAATTGTGCAGCCCGCACTGACCCCACAGGGACAATTTTGTCCATTTTTTCCATCCTACTATAAATAGAATATTTTATCATTTTTAGGTTAAGTTGTATTTACATAACAGAGATGCGCTCGTGAGGACAAAAGTTTTAGCCTATTTTGGCATTTTAGCATTAATTTCTCAATAGATTCTTGTAGTTTCTCTTTAGTTATTAATTAATATGGTTATTTCTTCTTCTATTTCTTCTGTTTCTTCTTCAATTATGTCTAGCTAAACCCATTAGCTAGGGTTGTGGCTCAACCCTAGTGTGGGTAATTGATGGATGTTGCTTTCTAATGATAGATTGATATTGGGTATTTGCTATTTGGGTTAATTTTATGCTTTAATTAAGGATTGGTGGTTGCAAACATTGATTCTAGCTTAGTGGGTTTTGACTCTTCTTGAGAAAGAGAGTCTATGACCCCAAAATTGACCCAACAAGGAATTGGGATGGACCCATGAGAAATGGTAGTCCCAATTAACGGGTTAAATCTCGAGAGAGTAATCACCCTACTTGAACCCTAGTTGCTTGGTCTAATTGGCCTACCCAATTGGTCTCGAGAGAGTCAATTAGGCAAAATTGCTCTCTCTACCGAGAGGTGTGAGAGTGGATACAATTGTGCAATGGTTATAACATAAATCCTAAATATGTCAATCTATTCTTAGCAGTTTCTACCCGTTAGTTAACCACCTAGGTGATGCCATGATCCTAGTGCCTTTCTCCCTATTAATTACAACCTAGAAATATTTCCTTAGCATAATTTAGTCTTAATCTTTAGTTCATAATAGTAGTTGTTAATACAAAGAAAACCCAAAAATGTTAGGAGTGCAATTAGAAGTACAAACGCAATTCTAGGCTAAACAGACAATACAACTCCACTCCAAGCTCCCTGTGGAAATTCGATCCCGAACTACTATTCGGGTAAAAGTCGTAGCGGCCCGCTCTCCCTACATTCATGTAGAGTTGAGTTGGCAGCGACCACTTTTTGGCACCATTGCCGGGGATGTACCCAATATTCAGCCGGTCCAGCGGCAGGACCATGTCCTAACAGCAGAGCAGCAGCAGTCCAGAAACTAGTCTGAGGTTCCCGCCCATACAGAGGATCAGGGGACCACTGAG
Source organism: Nicotiana glauca (assembly GCA_026770625.1). Taxonomy (NCBI): domain Eukaryota; kingdom Viridiplantae; phylum Streptophyta; class Magnoliopsida; order Solanales; family Solanaceae; genus Nicotiana; species Nicotiana glauca. The sequence continues at coordinate 9,411 of MU765896.1, read as the reverse complement.
GATCCCATGCAAAAGGACCAGGCCTAGGGAGCCCTCTATATCCTTTATTCTAATATTTTGTGCTTATTTTGGTAGTTCCCCAATGCCAGCTCCTATTGGTGGGGGTGCGCCCTACTTTTTATCTATTTGGATGATTGTATATATTAGATACTCCTCTTATGTTTTTGATCTGATTTTCTAGTTGGTGTGTACATAACTTTAGATTTTAACTACTTTTCTCGTACTTTTTATTATCTCTTGGTCTGTATATAAAGTTACTTTATGTATATATTCATCCCCCATTGTATATTCCACTCCCTTATTGTACATATTCATTTTATTTTTCTATTTTTGCGAAAAAAATTTCGTTTTTAGCTTCGTAGATAGGCTCGTAGCCTTCTGTTTTGTTTTCAACGTTTTCAATAAGCCATTGGTCTTCTTAATGCCACGGTTCTTTTCAAGGGTAGAGTGTTGTGCGAACCGGGTGGCTCTTCCCAATGATAGATGGCGTGACAACCTTCTTAAGGGTTTGAGTTTGTTTTTGATTTTTTTCTTTTGATTTTGATACTTCGTAGTTAAGGGTACCTCAGGCAAAGCTTCACTTGGGCCTAACACATTTGCCTTTGATCTCATGGTCAAAGACATAATGTTGTGTTTAGGGTATGGGAAAAGTCGTGGCCTTGAGACTCTTGTGTAGACGTGTAATTTTTGACCCTCCCCAGGATTTTTCATATTTTTAGCGTAAAGTATTTAGTTTAGTTCTAATATAGCTATTTCAGCTAATTTTGACGTCTTTACTTTATTTTCGTCACAAAAATGAAAAATTACAAAAAAAAAGATATGTATAAATTTTAGTTTATGTATTTCTCATAAATTTGAAAAATACAAAAATAGCACCTTATTTTTTATCTTTATATAATTTCGAAAATACAAAAAAAATATATAGTTTCATTAATGTTTTGTAGTCATTTTAAACTTAAAAAAATACAAAAATAGTTTTGTTTTAATTGTCAGTTTTATTTTGATAGTTATTTTGCTTATGTAGAATTAATTAAATAAGCTCGTATTTTTATTTTCGGTTGCGGGAAAGAATAATATTTGGGTTCAAACGACCCATTTTTTAGGCCTAATTTTCGGACCTAGCCCATAACACCCTTACACATTTTGAACACATTAGACACACACATGGGAGGAACCACCATTGATAATTGGTTAATTAATTGGAGAAGACAATGAGGACCTCACCTCAGTGGAACGCACGTGATGGATCATAGGGGCATTTTCTTGCTCAAGTGCTCATTTGTTTATTTGAAAATACAGTGGAAGAAAAGGTGGACATTGGGAACACTTTGGAGTGGGGAACATTTTGTAGAGGAGCTCACGTTTTTGAGGGATTTTTAAACACATTTTTTACGGACAGGGGATCAGATTTTTGGGAAAGAAAAATACAATACACATATATATACACATGACACAGCATAACGGGAGGGGGGTTCATCACGTTTTAGCAAGAGGGACCAGGGGCGGCTCAACGGCATCTGGGGCCTAAAGCCAAACTTCAATGAGAGGCCAAAAGTTTTTTCTTGTTTAAAAACTCATTTAATAAAATTTTATTTTGTAATTTATTTTTCTAGCTTGTTGAGATGTAAAATTTTTAATAATTTATTTATAATCGGTTTCTTAACTAGGATTACATATGTTTCTACTTTCTAGGATTATTATTCAATTCTTTTAGGATTTTTTGATTTTTTAAAAGATCTATGTTAAACTCTCACCAACTTTTCTTCTTCTTCTTGGATTCTATTCTCTTCTAGCTCAATTATATTAGTAATTTTGGGATTGTATTAAAGTTTTAATTCTTCTATTTTTTTTTGGCATTTTTAATATGCGGATTCATATCTTCTTGTTGACATATTAAAATTTTAATAAATTAAAAAAGATAATACATATACTTACAAACAAAATATATAAAAAAATAATAAATTTTTTATGCAAAGTAATAAGAAAATATAGAACAATTGAACTTGGTTTAACAAATAGTCATAGGTAACTTGATATTGCTTTTGTTGTTATAATACTTCTGGTGCAATGCCGGGAAAGCTTGACAAAAAAAGAGTTTGCAATTGTTTTATGCTATCATATTTGATAGAGTTCGCAAGTCCCATTCCCAAATTATCTATATCGGTCTCATAGTTTCTTTATTTATGAAAGATATTTTTATATATTAAATATTTTTTTAAAAATTTATCAAATACAGATACAAATATTTAATAGTATCAGAAAATTTTGGGGCCCCCATAAATGTGAGGCCTCAAGCAATTGCTTGAGTGGCTTCACCATTGAGCCACCCCTGAGAGGGACTACTGTACATTATCATCTTCCACATTTTTTGAACAAAAGAAAACCCTAACGACCACCAGCCCCTCCCGTCGTCAACCAAACAACCACTTTCACCTGTCCGTCGACCACTCAAAGTCACCGACCATACAGCCGCCCTCAACCAACGACCAGCACCATTGTCGTTGTCCTCCATCGCTGGACCTCACTGTCATCTCCAGCCATAAACGACCAGCCCGTCTTCACCAACGTCGACCACCTCCATCACCCCCAAACACCATGGAAACACCATGAAAAACCCTAACAACCTACCAACGACCTTACACCAAGTTCAGCCATAGCCCAGCTCATCTCCAGTCGACTTACCCCGAACGACCTCCCATTCCGTCGACCAAACAGTCCCCTCGCCAGCCTGCTTCATCTCCGACCAGCTGGAACGAGCAGCAACCACAAACGATCCCCCATCTCCTTATTCTTCAACTCATCGGAAAACCCTATCCTCAAACTCATCGAGGTCTGTCCAAGTTGTCATTTCTGTTTGTTGTTCGAAGTCGTCGATTGTCGCTTTAAGCCGGTAGCTCAGTCAGTGGTATTCCGTTCCTCGGGTTATGATTCTGTTCAAGTTCGTCGAGTTCCGGAGGTGTCGAGGTTCTGTCCGTTGGTTTCCGTCGAGGTTAGAAGGTTACTGTTCTTCATCCTTTGTTTCATTTCGTTTATGTCTTATATTATGGTTCAAGGTGAATGAGAGTATGCGATATGGACGTATTTCAACAATATATTT
>MU765895.1:36072-47509 GCA_026770625.1 Nicotiana glauca | reverse complement strand
GCTTTGAGCCAAAAGGCGGTGAGTATGGGTAGTTTGGCGTACATTCCAGTTGGGGAGAGGACCTTTGCAGTTGATATCCAGGCTTTAGCCAATCGAATGGTGAGGTTAGATATTTCGGAGCCTAGTCGGGTGTTGGCTTGTGTGGTATCTCGGTCTTCCTTGTATGACCGCATTAAAGAGCGCCAGAATGATCATCCATATTTGCTTGTCCTTAAGGACAGGGTTCAACATGATGATGCCAGAGATGTAACTATTGGTGATGATGGTGTGTTGCGGATGTAGGGCCGGATTTGCGTGCCCAATGTAGACGGGCTTTGGGAGTTGATATTGGAAGAGGCCCACAGCTCGCGGTATTTTATTCATCCAGGTGTCGCGAAGATGTATCAGGATTTGAGATAGCATTACTGGTGGAGAAGGATGAAGAAGGATATTGTGAGTTATGTAGCTCGGTGTCTCGACTGTCAGCATGCCAAATATGAGCATCAGAGGCCCGGTGGTGTACTTCAGCAGATGGATATTCCAGAGTGGAAATGGGAAAGGATTACTATGGATTTTGTGAGTGGTCTCCCTCGTACCTCGAAGAAGTTTGATTCGATTTGGGTGATTGTAGATAGGCTGACCAAGTCCGCGCACTTCATTCCAGTGTGTACTACCTATTCTTCGGAGCGGTTAGCGGAGATTTTCATTCACGAGATTGTACGGTTGCATGGGGTCCCCGTTTCTATTATCTCAGATAGGGGTACTCAGTTTACTTCCCAGTTCTGGAGGACTTTTCAGTGAGAGTTAGGCACACAGGTAGAGTTGAGCACAACATTTCATCCACAGACGGACGGGCAGTCCGAGCGTACCATTCAGATATTGGGGGACATGTTGCGTGCCAGTGTTATTGATTTTGGAGGTTCTTGGGCTGAGTTCTTGACACTTGCAAAGTTTTCTTACAATAACAGCTACCAATCCAATATGCAGATGGCGCCGTATGAGGCCTTATATGGGAGGCAGTGTAGATCTCCGGTTGGTTGGTTTGAGCTCGGCGAGGCTAGACGATTGGGGACAGAGTTAGTTCAGGATGCCTTAGAGAAGGTGAATGTGATCCAGGAGATACTTCGTACAGCTCAGTCGTGCCAGACTAGTTATACCGACCGGAAGGTTCGAGATGTATCTTATATGGTGGGCGAGAAGTTCTTGTTGAAGGTTTCGCCTATGAAGAGCGTTATTAGATTTGGAAAGAAAGGGAAGTTGAGTTCGCGGTTCATTGGACCTTTTGAGATACTGAGGAGGATTGGGGAGGTGGCCTATATGCTTGCTTTGCCACCCAGCCTATCGGGAGTTCATCCGGTATTTCATGTATCTATGCTCCGAAAGTATGTTGGGGACCCGTCTCATGTGTTAGACTTCAGTACAGTTCAGTTAGATGATGATTTGACCTATGATGTGGAGCCAGTGGCTATTTTGGGTCGTCAGGTTCGGAGATTGAGATCTAAGGACATAGCTTCGGTGAAGGTGCAGTGGAGAGGTCGACCCGTGGAAGAGGCCACCGGGGAGACTGAGTGGGAGATGCGGACCAGATATCCTCACTTGTTTGAGACTCCAGGTGTGTTTCTTGACCCGCTCAAAGACGAGCGTTTGTTTTAGTTGGGGAGGATGTGACGACCCGACCCGTCTTCACGTGAGTTACCGCCCCGTTTCCCCCATATTATGTTTTTCTATGTTTCAATATCAGTATTTGAGTTGATCGGATAGAATTGAATTGGTTTTTGTTGGAAATGAGACACTTAGCCTCTTAGAAGGAAGCTTGTTTTGGAAAAGTCAACAAGAAGTTGACTATATAGTTAGAGGGCTCGGATGTGAATTCTGGTAATTTGGTTAGCTTCGGGGGATGATTTGTGACTTAGAGTGCGATCGGAATTGATTTTTGAGGCTCGATGTAGAATTAGGCTTGATTTGGCGAAGTTTGAATTTTGGCGAATTCCGGTTGATAGGCGAGATTTTGATCCGAGGGTCAGAATGGAATTTCGAGAGTTGTAGTGGCTTCGTTAGGTGATTTTGGTTATGTCTGCAAAGTTTCAGGTCATTCGGAGGTGTTTAGGTCGGATTTTTGATCGAATGTGCAATTCGGAAGTTTTTTAAGAAACTTAGGCTTTGATTTGATGAAAATTGAGGATTTTGATGTTAATGATAATGTTTTGATGAATCAAGCAAGTTTGGATAGGGTATTAGATCATGTTTGTGCTTTTGGTTGAGGTCCCGGGGGCCTCGGTGTGATTTCGGGTGGTTAAACGGGAATTTTGAAGCATGTTGTAGGTCTGGTTTTTATGGCTTCTGGTATTTGCGCATCTGCGGAAAAGGAGCCGCAGAAGCGGTTCCGCAGATGCGGCGTGGAGGTCACAGAAGCGGTCCTTTGAGGGCTGGGCATATTCCGCAGAAGCGGAAGGCTTTCCGCAAAGGCAGGCTCCGCAGAAGCGGTTTTGGACCCTATAAGCGGTCCCAGGTTAGTTAACTGAGACCTCATAAGCAGTCGTTTGGTCGTAAATGCAGCGACCGCAGGTGCGGTATTATAACCGCAGAAGCGGAAATCGGTCTGGGTTAAGTGAACAGTGGTTCACGGTTTTGAAAGAGAAGAGAAATATTTTGGACTTCGACTTAGGCGATTCTTGGGCGATTTTGAAGAGAATTCGAAGGGGTTTCATCTGGTATGAATTATTAGACTCGGAATATGTTATTATGGTGTAAAAACATGGAGTAATCACTGAACTTCGAGAAATTAGAGGGTAAAAATGGAGGTTAGGGCTTGGAACTTAAGGGAGTTTAAAATTGGATTTTGATAGGGCAATTGAACTCCGATTTTAGTAAATTTGATATGTATAGACTCGTGGAGAGACGAGGAATTCGGTGATGTAAATTTTTTAATTTTTCGAGAAGTGGGCCCAGGGCTCGGGTTTTGCCAACTTCGTGATTTTTGGTGTTTTTTGAGTCTTTTCGATTGGGTTATGTTTCTTTAGCCTATTGTAATGTATTCATTGTGGTTTTGACCAGATTCGACGCGCGAGGAGGCAGATTTGAGAGGAAAAGGCATAGCGGACTAGTCTTGTGGCCGGCTTGAGGTGAGTAATAGATGTAGATGATGACCTGAGGGTTTGAAACCCCGGTTTATCACACTGTGACACTATATTGAGGCGAGACATGCACTCCATGACGAGTGCAGGGTCGTTTGTGATTGGGGTTGTGGCTTGATCCGCCCCGAGTGGTGTCCAAGCTGTGCTTTGGACTATAGACTGATTAGTAAATATCCTACTTGGATTGTTATGAGTATATTTGGGATGCGTGCCGATTATCTGGATCCCTTAGGGAATATTATCACTGTTTCCATGATGCTTAGCATGTTTTCATGATATTAGTACTGAGTTAAACACTATCTCGAAATGATTAGTAAATTTCTAAAGTTTTAAACACTTAATCTATAATTCCTAATAATTGGAACTGAAAATGATAAACTTGACTGTGCCTGTGTGGTTTATATGCATATATCTGGAGTGAGTGTGGATCGGGCTGCACGCTGCAGCGAGTGCTACGATGATATTGCGCTTGGACTGTAGGAGCCCCTCCGGAGTCTGAACCCCCACAGTGAGCGCGGGTACCGAAATGGATCGGGTCGTACGCCGCAACGGTCATGTGCATTGCATTGCATTCATGTTTTGATGTTTATCTGATCTAGTTATTTCTGTTTTGTTGCCATTTCACCGTTAACTATGCTAAATTGTTAGTGTTAGCTTTACATTGTGGTATTTTTGGGATTTCTTACTTTCAGCCATTATATATGTCTATTACCACTGAGTTGGAAGTACTCACTTTACTCCCTACACCATGTGTGCAGATTCAGGTGTCTCGGGAGCATAGTTGAGCTATTTGCTGTTTTTTCAGAGCTTCTCAGGAGTTGTCGAGGTAGCTGCCTGACGTTCGCAGGACCCGACTCCTCCTCTATCCCTTTATTATTTCCGCATTTGTGAGCATCAGTATTACTGAGGATTTATTATTTTGTCATCTTAGAGGCTCTAGACTCATGACCCCAGGTCTTTGGGAGTAATATTGGCAGTTGTTATGATTTTCGTATTACTTCTGTCTATTATCACTAGTTGGAACTATATTATTTGATAATTTAATGCTATAAATTGGAAATGGGTAGTGTGGTTGAGTTGTGAGTGTTAATTGATCGGGCTTGTCTAGCAATTGTGTTGGGCGCCATCACGACCGGGTTTGGGGTCGTGACACATTATTAGCTGTCCTTCTTCTTCTTGCTCATTGACAAACTGGTATGAATTTATTGGAGGAGGGGGTAATTGTGGAAACACTATATATTTAGAAGAAGCTGTAATGTTAGAAGGTTGTTGCCCGTTGTCTACTTCCATTATTGGCTGCCGTACTTCATGTTGATGGTCAGCCTCAGGTTCTGAATCTATCGCATATGCAAGAGATTGGTTGAAAGATGCAGATTTTGAAGGTTGTATTTTTTCGATGACGAAATAGGGTGAATCAGTTGTAAGCAAATGTATACACGTACTGAGTTCTTCATCTGAAGTTACAAGTATTCCTTTGCTTGTATTTAGTTTGATATCAAACCATACTTTTAATGCATATCTGGTTGAATCACTATTTGCAACTTTACTAATTTTCTTCAGGAAAGTATTGAATGATATGTCCTTATTAAGTAGAACAAATTTTGTATCATGATCCAAGTATTTAAAATCAGGAGTCCAACTCCCATTAAAAGTTATAACAACGCAAATCGAACTCATCCTGTAGAATATAGTTTTGGTTAAAAGTCATAACAAAAGTGTCTAATATAGGACAAAAAGTTCAGCTCATCACTAAATACACCAAATAAGCAAAAGCTTTACGACAAATACTATCGAGTCCAGGACAAATACTTCAGCTTATCAATTGCTGAAGGTTTTAGAAATGAACTAAATAACTTCAGCACATTGAGCTGAAGTTATTTGAAAAATATTTTGGACAAAACCTATCGAGTGCAGGGGAAAAACTTCAGTTTATCAAGAGCTGAAGTTTTTAGAAATGAACTAAATAACTTCAGCACATTAAGCTGAAGTTATTTGAAAATGAATTCAATAAACTTGAGCACGTTTCAGCATTAATTGCATAGTACACAGGAGTGAACATAATAAAAAAAATTAAAGTAGTAATTATATTTCATTGGGGTTATGTGTTAGTCTAATAATTACATTCCTATCACATTCATGCACTTTTTTCTTTAGACAACGTTTAATTCCTCTTTGCCTTTTCATATATCGTGCATAATTTTTTTTCCCCTCTAAAAGCATGCTATACTTTGAGAGTTTATTCATTCAAACAAATATATTCTAGCATACATAAAATACAAAAAAAAAATGGATGGTGTCATCGGACAAATAGTAGAAGAGCTGAAGCAAGACATTATGAAGGAATTTGAATTAAAACTGGATGAGGTGATAGACAAATATGACAGGGAGCTCGAAGCAATCAACCACAAGCTCGATATGCTTCTGATGTATGCAAGATTTGATAATCTTGCCGATGAAGATGCTCGTCCATCTGGTAGTGAGAACGACGACGGCGACGACAACGATAACGACGACGATGATGATAATAAGGACGATTAGTTTTTCTTTTTGTTATTTTTGCTATTTTGTTATTTATGTTAATTTATGATTTTAATATTTAATGAAATGTTAAGTTTTTGTCGCTAGTTTTTTGTGTATTTTTTTTTTTTGCATTTTTTCTAATGTTATGTTTACGTTAATTAGTTTTTTTCTTGGTTAAGTCTTAAATATTAACTAAAAAACTTCAGTTCTTCTTGCTGAAGTTTTTAAATAATAACTAAAAAACTTCAGCATCTAGGCCGAAGTTTTTGGTGTAATACGATTTTTTAATTTAGCCAGTGTAGGAGAAAAACTTCAGCTCCTCCTGCTGAAGTTTTTAAATAATTACTAAAAAAACTTCAGCACCTAGGCCGAAGTTTTTTCATGCAATATGAAATTTTAATTATCCAGTGTAGGAGCAAAATTTCAGCTCCTCCTACTTAAGTTTTTAAACAATAACTAAAAAGCTTCAGCACCTAGGCCGAAGTTTTTGGTGTAATATGATTTTTTAATTTAGCCATTGTTGGAGGAAAACTTCAGCTCCTCCTGCTGAAGTTTTTAAATAATAACTAAAAAACTTCAGCTCCTAGGCCGAAGTTTTTTCATGAAATATGAAATTTTAATTTAGCCAGTGTAGGAGCAAAACTTCAGCTCCTCATGCTGAAATTTTTAAACAATAACTAAAAAGCTTCAGCACCTAGGCCGAAGTTTTTGGTGTAATACGATTTTTTAATTTAGCCAGTATAGGAGGAAAACTTTAGCTCCTCCTGCTGAAATTTTTAAACAATAACTAAAAAACTTCAGCACCTGGGCCGAAGTTTTTTGATGCAATATGAAATTTTAATTTAGCCATTATAGTATCAAAACTTCAGCTCCTCATGCTGAAGTTTTTAAACAATAACTAAAAAACTTCAGCACCTAGGCCGAAGTTTTTTGATGCAATATGAAATTTTAATTTAGCCAGTGTAGGAGGAAAACTTGAGCTCAGCCTGCTGAAATTTTTAAGTAATAACTAAAAAATTTAAGCAACTATGCCGAAGTTTTCAATTATTAACAAAAAAACTTCAGCAACTATGCCGAAGTTTTACAATAATCATATAATATTTTAATATAATTTCTTCTTCGTTGTGTTATTTGCCAGCTCGTTAGCTAAATAACTTCAGCTTAGAACGTTAGAATTCATCGTCAAACATATTTAGAATTGCAAATTCAGCATATCAGTTAAGTTGCTCAAACAAATTAGAAAATATATAATTCAAAAAATACTTACATTGTATTTGAATTTGAATATAGAATTTGAATGCAAGACGCGATCTCCGGAGAGACGGACTGATGGAGGAGATATGGAGGAGATCTGGAATTTGAATATGGGAATACGGAGGAGAGACGGACTTTTATATGTTTTGGAAGGGGTATAATGGTCGTATTATTACGGAATTTTTGTTAGTTGGTTACGAAATCAATAATTTTTAAAAACAGGATATAAGTTAAAAGGTGGCATAAAAATAGGGTACGACTGCAAATCTCCCCACTCCATCTCTTTGGTCCATAGTGTCTTGGGCCTTAGGTTTTCAATGCTTTATGCTTGCCGGTTTAGATGGCTTAGGCCTCAAATAATCTCACCTCAGGCTTGTTCAGATTTCCTTTTCCTTTTTGGAAAAGACGGATATATGCGGGTACCAATGAAATGGACGCTAAAAAAGAAGTAATAAAAAACCACTTATTTAGACAACTAAATAAGCACCAAGTTACAGTTTGATTGTTAATTATATCAAAAATTCAAAACAAAGATCACTATTGTTCAATAAAAATTTTCCGCTCTCCTGGTGGTTCAAGGATAAAAACAAGACTAATTTTTGATCAAATGGTGGTGCATAGAGCTACCAAATGTGTATTCATTAATAATGTCAGGGATGTTATTTTTCCAAAATGCAGGGTAACATTATTCTCCCCATTGTAATAAGATAAAGTAGTTTGGTAAGAGACAAATGAAATGTTTCTGTCAAGTGACCACCATCATCATTCGTGGTAATAATTAAGGAGAATTATAGCAGCCTTTTCATGATTAAATGATGACATTTTTATGCCTCTTACATTTATTGTTTTACGACTTTAAACCGTGAAAAGCATTTTAACATCATGAAATTCTGGCTCAACGTACCACAAAACCTGAGCTGAATCGAGAATGATGTTTCGTCCACCAAATTACACCAGAAAAGATTTGTTAGGTTATTGTTTTTTGCGTTGGCTCTGTAGCCTTGTCCCTTTAAGTTCGTCTGTATATCTGAATTTTAGACGTTGTTACTTGAAGTTGGATAATTATATTATTTTACAGTGCCTGGCAATTTGCTTATGCCCACAGAAAGAAAACGTACATACACTAACAAACAGAGGTTGGACAGTCTTCAATCTTCATCTAGGACAAGGAATAATTCATATGGGCCATCAATTAATGGAAAACATTCTTCTACTTGCTGAGTTAGCTAGTCGTCAACTTTTAAAAAAAAAAATGTTTTGGGTTGTGAGATAATATTAACCCAATGCTCCAAGAAGAATGGATGATGCACTTGGTTAAATGTTGAGTTATGTATCAAAAAAAATATTTCCCACTTAATATTTTGTACTTTTCTCCTTTTTTTTAGCAGTGCATGTTCTAAATCTTTTGTTCCAGAAAGAAAAATGCTTTTCGAAATAAAATCTGTAAATCAAATGCATCAAAATATTTGGTACAAAATATTACTACTCCTATTTACAATTTTTATATTGCAAAAATAACTTAATTACCAACTACTAATTAACACGGTTTACTCGGTTAGTAGTATATATATCTTTTAAACATTTCATTCCAATGCTCACCGTGTCTTCATAAAATTCAAAGTAGGAGTAGTTCTAGTTCTAGATCTATCCTTATTTACACTTTATACTTTTAAAAAAATTTAAAAAATCCGCGATATGAAAAATCGTTTCACTTCCAAATCGCACTTGTGCCTCTCTCATTCTTCTTCTCCTTTTTTCTTTTGTCAATACTAAATGAACGACCGTATGCAACTAGTGAGATTTCAATCATTACCTCGATCATAATTATACCTTGTGGATGAGATATTCAAGACCAGATAATGTATAAGAAGGTATATTTACCTAATGTTATTAAACATAGACATATATCATCATATGAACAAAGATCAAGAGCCATTAAAATCGACTCATTTCAATAAACTTCTTGCGTTACAAGTACAACAAGATAGATAAATAACAAATTAGTTGCCATTCTTACTAGGAGCCGAAATAATGTTCATCAGAGATTAAACAAAAATTACCAAAAATGATTTGATAATTGTATAAATATTATTTTTTCAGCGCATGCGCAGTAGCATAGGAAATTAAACAAAAGAAACATGCATGTAGCTAGTGTAAAAGACCAAAAGCGATTGACAATAGCGAGTCATAAGGCAGGCAATGATGAGCAGTCATGAGTACAATCGTGCTATACTACTACTGATGGGCAATATGAGACGTACACTTAAAACGTTGTGAGCAACTTTCTAAGCAGCTTCCTTGGCATGCTTATTTCCTCTTCAGCTCCAACTATCAGTTTGTTTTCCACCCATATATATATGTACCATTTGAGGGATGGACATATCAAAAATTTCAAATCCTAATTGGAAATTTGCTTCCTCCCCACTACAAAATCAAAGTCAGTTAGCTCTAGGACACTCTTGAGGAAAAACAATGTAAGCCTTCACAGCTGCATGCATGCTAACTCACAAATTAAGATTCACATTCATCATCAACGCGGATGGAGTTTTTGTGCTATATCTCAATATTTTCGACATAAATAAAACTTAGATATATGATGGATGAAGCACTAAATTTCACATATACTAAATTCTGAACCCATAAAAGTACCATGAATTTAGTGTAAAAACATTAAAAGCTAAGGTTCAATCAACAAGTTTTAAGTCATGAATCCACCGCCCAATGTTCTTGACTTCATACTTTAATGATCATTTGTCATATGCATATGCGCTAACAAACCCTCTCATTTTGTACCCTCTCATTTTGTAAAAGGGAACGAAGTAGAAAAGGGAGCCCAGGGATAATATAAATATATCAAAGGACTTAAGCTTGGTCTCTCCAGTATCAGAAAAGGCAAAACTTTCTGAATTTAATGGCATCAACTCTTTTGAAAAAGACATAGAAATCAGAGACTAGGAAACACTTGCATACATGAGAACGAAATTCGTCCACATCGAAAAAAGCAAGGAATGCTTCTTTCTCAGTGTACTGGATTATTTGATGCTTGAAAGCCAGGAGTACTGATGCACTCGTGAAATTAAAGCAGTACGCCAGTGGTATGTGTTAATTTTTTACCGTCACTTAGTCATGATTAATTACTAGCATTACTATACAGTATATCACATCATTTAAACATATGATTATTTGATGTAAACACCGAGAAGGAATAAGTATATACAATACTTATACCCCTAATATAAATACAATTCTATATTAACTTAAACTAGCACTACTTCATATGCATATATTACTAATTTAATTTCATTATGATCCTCAACAATCCAAGTAAACCACACGTAAAGCAAAACTCTAGACCTGAAAGTTCAGATCTGTTGTTTTGCCTTTAATTTGGCATTCAATCTCAACTTAGCTGTTGGCAAGTCCAAGAATACTATTACTGCCAAGCTCATGATTATTACTTCCAAGGATGTACAGTATGTTCGCTAATACATCAATAATTTTCTTCTTCTATATCATGGAAACTAAGACCCAATATGTTATTGTCCCTTAATATTTATGACCAATTAATAAAATAAGACTAGTATCCAAAAACTCTTTTATAAGAACAAGAATATCATGATGCAAAGGATGCGTAATTGCTCTTATATATATACACCTATATTTTAATTTTAATTTGTCTCTAAGCTAAGCAAATGCAATCATACAGGAGTAATACATATCCAGTAGCAGCAAAAAAAATTTCTATCAACCTTTAATCAACTAAATTAGTGATGAGATTGTGCCATTACTGCTCATCAAACCCTAATTTCAGAAGAAGGTAAGATTTGATAATACCTTCATTTCTCATGATAATATTTTGAAGATCTACTCTGCCTCAATAGTAGATCGAAAGCATTCAAAGGATCCGAAGCTATACGTTGTTACAATTAGGATAAAACAGATCCATTTAATTGAGATGCACCAACACGTACCACACCTAAAAACTTCATTTAAAAAAAAAAAAAAAAACACTACAAATAAATACAAACCGAGCTGCAGTAGTTGATAAAACCGTCTTGTTTCTTTTCTTGAAGTAGCAAAAGTAAGCAGCAAATCCTTGACCAGTTATTCAAAAGATGGATCAATCTAGAATAGGCAGGTTCTATATAACTTTGAAAAGAGAATAATACCCTAGTTGTAGAAATGAAACTAAAGAGAGTGCTTTGCTTGAAATAGCAAATTAAAGGATGGGATCGGACCACGAAGCTTGATTCCCCCACAAAGAAAAAAAGTGACTTTTGAAGAGTCATTCATTTCAATGTCTTGAGAAGCTAGAGCTAGTCAAAATGAGTACTCTTTATTTCTTCTTCGTCATCATCATCCTCAAGAAGAAAAAGAAGACGTCCACGTTTTTTCTGACGAGTAGTACTACTAATGTTAGTGCTCGAACAAGAAAGTGGTGGTGATGATAATAATAATTTTTGGTGGTGGAAATAATGATGACGGCGGTGAGGTTTTGGTCTCGGTGGTGGTGATGATTCAGAGAACATTATGATTGCTTTGGCGTTGAA
>MU765895.1:11648-35340 GCA_026770625.1 Nicotiana glauca | reverse complement strand
TCTAGATTGATCCATTTAATTGAGATGCACCAACACGTACCACACCTAAAAACTTCATTTAAAAAAAAAAAAAAAAACACTACAAATAAATACAAACCGAGCTGCAGTAGTTGATAAAACCGTCTTGTTTCTTTTCTTGAAGTAGCAAAAGTAAGCAGCAAATCCTTGACCAGTTATTCAAAAGATGGATCAATCTAGAATAGGCAGGTTCTATATAACTTTGAAAAGAGAATAATACCCTAGTTGTAGAAATGAAACTAAAGAGAGTGCTTTGCTTGAAATAGCAAATTAAAGGATGGGATCGGACCACGAAGCTTGATTCCCCCACAAAGAAAAAAAGTGACTTTTGAAGAGTCATTCATTTCAATGTCTTGAGAAGCTAGAGCTAGTCAAAATGAGTACTCTTTATTTCTTCTTCGTCATCATCATCCTCAAGAAGAAAAAGAAGACGTCCACGTTTTTTCTGACGAGTAGTACTACTAATGTTAGTGCTCGAACAAGAAAGTGGTGGTGATGATAATAATAATTTTTGGTGGTGGAAATAATGATGACGGCGGTGAGGTTTTGGTCTCGGTGGTGGTGATGATTCAGAGAACATTATGATTGCTTTGGCGTTGAAAGGTTAGGGAAAGATAGGTCAGAAGGATAAATATATAACCTTAGCTTCTCTCAATGTTTTTCGTGCAGTCTTTTTCTTTACCCTTTATTGTTACTAGCTAGGAGAGAGAATTTGTGGAAAAGAATCCTCATCATTCACCCCTCTTCCATCTATAGAGTATAATTTTTGGGTTATTTTATCATAAGTGTAAGACTTTTGCAACTAATTTTTCATATTACTTAATATGTATTAATCTCTCAAATTTCACTTCATTACAACAGCCAAAATATTTTAAAATAAACCAAACTTTTATAAAAAGATTTGAAAGTTATTAAATATTCTCTATGTTCCAATCATGTAATGCACTCTTCAATTTAGAGGGTCCTAAATGATACTTTCTATATTTAAAAAATAAATTAACTTTAATTTAATTTTAATTTTTATAAAATAATTTATCAGCACACAAATATTTATACACTGCTAAAATTCTTAATTATATTTCGTGTTTCGTCAAAGTATATCACATGAAATGGGAGAAGAAAGTAACAATCTTCTGCATCTTTTTTATTTTAAAGTTTTAAATTTTATAAGCAAACAGTATAAAAGAATGTAAATAAAAAACAACAACAACACAAATATACTTAATTAAGAAAAATAAGAGAAACACTATTATTTGCTATAACAGGTTATCTAAAATATTAGTGGTGTAAAAAAGTGTTATATTGTCAATATATGTAAGTAATAAGTTATTTTATGTAACTGTTCCGCAATAACATACATTTTAAAAAAAAATCAAAGTATCTTTATTTTCCTTTTGCGTAAAAAATATTTTAATTTAACAAAACAGCTAGCTCGTTCTGTTTTTTTTACTTGGAAGTTTTTTCTTAATTAAGTACCACAAAATGGCACTAATTTAAAGTTCATAATTTTCTTATAGAAATAATGGAAGACTGAGAAAATTGGTAAACTGTCCTAGTTTTCTAAATGATGATATGAATTATAACTTTGTGACATAGACTTTCATCCATCCGAATGAAGCTTACTTTTTTCTGATCGAGTTGTCTCAATTTACTTCAACTGTTCAGAAAAATAGAAACCAGCTAGTAACATTTACTCTAACTAAACAATAGAATAGGGCCAAAAGAAAGGATACTTCTTCAGTACAATCGATGTGGTGTTCGGAAATATATAATAGCAAAAAGTTTATGTGGAGGTTCAGCAACCTTAAAACGAAAAGTTGTACTACACATTTAATTATTTGAGATAATTAGGAGTTAGGGCTTCTTTTTTCCACTACTCTACTTTTCATGTTTATATTATGTAATTATAAATACTCAGAATCAAATCATGATGTCCAAAGTCCCTTCACCCCGTCACTCGTGTCAAATTAACTTTACGAGCTGGACATAGCATATCGCACTGTTGGCACAGTGTACACAATTGGTGCATTACATCTTTCAACCAGTGTAGATATATATAGGTTATCTAACAAATAAAATCACTTAATTATCCTATGTTCAATAGACATTAGAGCTGATGTATAGAACATAACGTATATATCTCTATATTATTGTACACGGATATGATAGATGTGTACTTTGAGAAAGACAAAAGAGCCTCTACTCCGACGAAAATATATACATATATATAACATGCTAGGTAAAACATGCTAAAATATAAAGTTAAATTCTTTTATTTTTCCCTTGAACATGGATAGGTCAAACTCGAATTCCGGACCTTTTGTGTTATGAACTTCTGATACCATAGTTAATTGTGTGATTATCTTATTTAAAAATTCAAAACACACTTTTAATTAGGAGTATTTAATTAAATCTTGGGTACATTATATCCGATGTAGACTAATGATTTTTGCCCTCAGTTACGACTTGTATTTCAAAAAGCAATTGTGGTAGTTAGAGTTTGGGTTCAGTGAAGTGATTATATTTGGGACAAACTTTTATGTGGTACAACTACACGTAGAAGCAGCAGAAAAGAGAGTCACAAAAATGGCGAGGCAAAGAATGAAGAATTCCCCTACATACCAACGCCTAACTATCCATTTGGCTGTATTGCACGCTGCAAACGGTATACACTGCAGAAGCAGAAGCAACCGAGTACACAACAGAGAGCTTTGGCTCTCATCCAAAATACGGGAAGAAACATGGAGCCTACCACGGAAATGTGCGAAAGGCACTTGACACCAAAAACAGAGAGGGCATAAACCTAGAGCTAGAGCCGGGGTCCACTTGGAACGATAATATTTACTTGCAACTTATGTTTACATAATTACATTAAGTTAAATAATTTAATTTTAATTAAGGGTAAAAAATTAAAGTAAGAATATACTATTTTTAAGCACGATTAAATGAAAAATATCTATCTATACCTATCTGTCACAACCCGAAATTCCAATCTCGGGGGTCATGATGGCGCCTAACATCCACTTGCCAGGCAAGCCGACGTGAGATAGTTAAATACTCAAATTTTAACAGTTTAAATAAAATAATGATAAATAACGAGAGATAGGAGCTCAATCTAATACAATACCGGGATAAGTCATGTAATAATAACTACTCCTAAAGATCCGGAGCCCCGAGTACACGAGCAACTAGAGGTTGTACAAACAAAGTCTGAAATAAATACAACTGTTTCGAAGGAAATGAACAGTAAAAGAGGGAAGAGGAAGGCGACTTCAAGATCTGTGGACGCCAGCAGATCTACCTCAAGTCTCTATATGCAATGATCCGAGCTGACGCACCTCACGCACCGCTGAGACCAATACAAAAATCTACACAAGAAGCGCAGAAGTATAGTATGAGTACAACCCACCCAATGTACTCCGTAAGTATCGAGCCTAACCTTGACGAGGTAGTGACGAGGCTAAGATATGACTCCTACGTAAATAAACCTGTACAAGTGTGTGTGTGTGTGTGTGTATATATATATATATATACATACATATATACATATACACACGAAGCAGAAACACAACAAATATTAACGGTGTACAGCTGGGAGGGGATATGCGAAATGGGAAGTGTACGATAACTACAACATGAGTAACATCACATAACAGCCAAATAAATCATCAACAATGAAGACAGATAAACCGATGATATAAAAATGACACGGCATTACCCATCATGCTTTTACTCTCATCCTTACCGTGAAATGGCACGATATCACCCTTCGTGCTTTTACTCTCGATCTCACCATGTAACAATGAATAAATTAAATGAATGGCACAACATCACCATTCGTGCCTTTTCTCTATTCCTCGCCATAATATAATGAATAAATGATATAAATGGCACGGCATCACCCTTCGTGCTTTAACTCTCTTCTTTACTATGTATAAATTAATAAATGAGAAAAATGAAATGACACGACATCACCCTTCGTGATTTAACACTCTTCCTTACCATGTAATAAAGATAATATAAATTCGGAAAGTAAATAATGCAGAGATTTGTGTTCAACGTCAAAAATATGATGCCAATGTACCAAACTTCAACTTTTAAAATACCCAACAAGAATAAATAAGCAATACTTACGGGAGGAATGATCAAATAAGTAATAATCTAACCTAAGCATAGATATCATAACGAAAGAAGTAATAAGTCGACTTAATATCAACAAACAATGTTTGGAAAATCAATTACAATACATAAAACTAAGATATTTACACTTTTTTTAAAGAGTAAACAAAAGTCAACCCCGAGCCCGCTTGGTCATAACTCAAGATTCGGAGCAAAACCCAATTACTCATTCACCCCCGAGCCTGGTTATATAATTAGTTTCGAAATCTGACCTCAATTCGAGGTCTAAATCCTAAATGTACAAAAATTCCAAATTCTACCCAAATTCCTAATTTCTACCATGAAAATCCTAGGTTTAATGTTGAAAACACGTGGAAAGTAATGGGTAATTGAAGAGAAATAGATTAAAGTTACTTACCAATGAATTTAGGAAGAAAATCTCTTGAAAAAATTGCCTCTAGGGTGTTTAGGGTTGAGAGTTTGAAATAAATGAGCTATATCTCGTTTTTCCCCTCTTTTACCCAGCTGAAGTTATCGCAATTGCAAAACATAGCTCGCAATTGCGATCAACTCTTCGCAAAAGCGAAACATAGTTCGCAATTGTGATCAACTCTTTGCAAAAGAGAAAAATTCACTACGCCTGCTTTCGTTGCAAATGCGATGCATTTATCGCAATGCAAACCAAGGTTGTCCGCAAATGCGAACAATCGACTCGCAAATGCGAGTCTGCCCCAGTTTTCTTCCAGTCGCAAATGCGATACTAAAGTTTGCAAATGTGAACTTGCCCACCATCACATATGCAGACTTAACTTTGCAAAAGCGAAGCTGACACAGCCCCCACCAATGTCGCACATGCGAGCCTGACCTGACATTTGCGAACAGGCCCTCGCAAATACGAGATCTGCAGACCCGATGCACCATCATTCTTCTAAGTTCAAATTCACTCTGTAGCCTATCCGAAACTCACCTAAGCCCCTCGGGTTCCAAACCAAACATGCACACAAGTGTAATAATATCATATGAACTCGCTCGCGTGATAAATACACCAAAATAACACCTAACACTATGAATTGGACGTCAAAACGAATGATATTTTCAAAGAAACTTAAGAACATGTAATTTTACAACCGGGCGTCCGAATCATGTCAAACAAACTTCATTTTGCACCAAATTTTACAGACAAATCATAAATACTAAAACGAACCTACACCAAGTTCCGAAACAGTAATCCGAACCTGGTAGTCATAAAGTCAACCTACAGTCAAACTTATGAATTCATTTAACCTTTAAATTACTAGTTTTCAACAAATTGGTTAAATCAAGTTTGGGACTTCCAAATTCGATTTCGGGCATATGCCCAAGTCCCAAATCACGATACGGACCCACCTAGATCTTCGAATACTGATCCAGATCTATTTACACAAATCATTGACTATAGCCAATTCAAATGAGCTTTAAGGCAAAATTTCATATGTTTATCAATTTTTCACATAAAAAATTTCTAAAAAAGGACACAGACTATGCACGCAAATTGATAAATCCTAAACAGAGCTATTCAAGTTCTCGGAGCACAAAAATAAAGGGTAAAATTATAAATGACCTATCGGTTCATCACATTCTTCATCTCTAAAATAAATATTCGTCCTCGAACGGACGTAGAAAGGTACATGGACTGGTGAAAAGGTATGGATATCTACTCTGCATGTCCGACTCAAACTCCCACGTGGATGCCTTGATCGGCTGACCTCTCCACTGCACTCAAACTGAATAATAACTTTTAGACCTCAACTATTGGACCTGCCGAGCTAGAATAGCCACTGACTCCTCCTCATAAGTCAAATCTGTTAGTTTGTATGAGTTCACCAAACTGTGTAGTACCTGGTCCTCTACAAGGTTATGCTGAGAATGCTAACAAAACAGTAAGTAAATGAGACACAGGATTTTTACGTGGAAAAATCCCAACTCAAGCGGACAAAAACCACGACCTACACCTGTAGGTTTTCAACTTTACTAACTTGTAAACACCTATTACAAGTACAAAGAATTCAACACAACTAACGAGTGGTATTCCTACCACACACCACTTTGCTACTCTCTAGTTACAAAAGATTTGACTAACTTGTGATACTGTCACCACAAGCCACTTTGCCACTCTCTAGTAACAAAGACTTTAATTTATGACTAAACCTACTCACAACATAAACTTTAAGAGTTTTCAAATTTTACAAGAGGATTCCTAATCAACGCTTCAGGTTAAGTAGTTTAGTAGATATAATAAGAATAATAACAAAGTTACAACTCAACTAAGGACAACAACATACTAACTTTAGGAACTCTTCTGTAGTAGTGTTTAACTTTGTTCTTCAATCTCGTGATAATTAATTTCTCTGTTTTGAAAAGGCTTGAATAGGGAACATAAATGTTCCAGTGATGTTTTGATATTAACTCATAGTTGATACACATTGATGACATCACTTGACATGATGTAAGCACTTTAGTTGGTCAAGAAATAAGTGGGCACTAGAAGCAGTGCAATACAGGAAGAAACAGTGCAGATGGTCACGTCGCTTCCAGCATTATATCTACACTTATTTATTCCCCCTTTTGGCATCATTAAAAAGACACAAACAGAGAAAAAGTAGAAAGAAGTCTAGCCGAGCTAACTCATGCCACATATGTGCACACAGTCATGATAGAGAATAGAAACATATAATTTAAGCAATGAGATAATAAAAGAGGATAGATTTGATATTAATAAAATTTGATATGCCTTTGCTTAAAAGCAAAGGCAATATTGGACTGTTACGGCGGGAGCAGTACTGTTTCATCCCAACCACATTTAAAACAAATAGAAAACAAAACATCTGCCAATCAAAAAAAAACATAAAGGACATTTACAGACACTAGGAACTGAAGGAGTACTTAGGGGGCACTAGGAGTAGAGGGCTTGGAGGCTGCAACAAGTGTTTGGAGAACCAGGTCTATTTGGACATTGGCCGACTTTTTCTCATTGAGCAGTTTTGCTTTCAGGTTTTGTACTTGCACCCTGAGATCAACATTTTCTTTTGTCAAACGAGCTACTTCATCATTTGACACATGAGCCCCTTGGGCTTGCTGACCTTCCAGGATAGCATTCCTAGCCTTCAACCGGCGAATCTCTTCAATTGCACTATTCTGAGCGATAATGAGCTGTGAGACAGTTGATGTACTTCCTACCCCCCATTCTTCTATATGCATTCGCATTCTTCCGATGTTGTCTGTGTGAAAGTCTGTTTCTTAGTCCCCACCTTGCCTTGCCCCAGTGGCACTTCAAAGAACTTAAACACTCGCGTAAGCAAAAACCCGTAGGGAAGGCCATGATTACCATCTTTGAAGGTGGCTACCTTTTGCATATGTTCAATCATAATAGCATGCAGGCTTATAGGAGCAAAGCTATCCAATTTATCCATGAAGAACATGTCAGACTTAGAGGTTACGGACCTCCTCTCAGCTTGAGGCAATAGAACTTTGTTTACTAATTTGAAAAGCAGCTGACAGACAGAGAGTAACGCCTTCTAATGGATCTGGTCCCCTTTTTGGTTCGCGTTGTCTTTGACCACGACATTTCTGAAGTTAAACTGACGCATATCCCATACAGTGGACACACCAACTATTGGAACTTCAAAAATTTCTCCAAGCAACTTTACATCGAACACGATATCTACTCCATTCACCTAAGCACAGATATGGTCGGTCTCAACGGGAAAAAGGCTAGCAAAGAAGCTTTGTACCTCATCCTCATATGCCTTAGGTGCATCTATTTGGAATAGATGCCCCCATTGTTGAAACTCAACCATTTCAAGAATTAGCGCATACTAGCCATCTCAGAGATTGCTGGGTTAAACGTACCACCCAGCAGAACCTTTTGGTGCCGTAGGAGTTCTAAACCAAAGGTGACTTCACTTCTCATTCTCTTCAAGGAACCAGGTTCCTGATCAATTTCAGACTTGAGTTTGCTGGACTTCCTACCACTTGATTTCTCCTTTCCCTTAGATCTGACCAACACATCCTAATCAGTCAACAAAGACTCATGCACAACATGCTTCAACTTGGAGTTACAAGTTTAAACCTTCTCTACTAAAGCAGGCTACTTTTTTTTCTGAAACCGTCTAACCAGTGAACCAGGTTCATCTGGTGTTTCGTCTTCCACCTCTACCACTGGGATTGCTTTATCACTTACAAGCACACTATCTTTCACCAGCTTCCTCCTTTGCTTCTTACTACTTTTTTTTTGCTCTTTTAAAAGGTAGAGTTATAGGCTACCTTAGCCTGCAACCTAGTAGTAGGTCGATTGGTGGAAGACTTAGGAGTGGACACAACCCTCTGCTTAACTATAAACGCATCGAGAGCCAGGTTATCTAGATCCTCATCATCACTAAACCTCATCTCAGGAGCTTGATTGTCTAGAGGTGCAACATCAAATGCAGGAGTAGAACTATCCTGGGAATGAGAATCCTGACCTGGGTCCTCCGGAGAGGGATAGGGTTCCTCATGTGAGAGCCCAGTAGTGTATGATAGTACAACGTCCTCAATTGGCACTATGGCTCCTTTATCCCCCATACCCTATACCGTGTTTTTCTGAGTGATTATCTCCTGAAGGACACCATCAGCAGATACCACGAAGATGGTTACAACATTCTCTTTCTCATTCAACACTTTTGCCACCATGGAATCTGCAGTAACAATGGCGGAACCCTCCGCGACCTTATGCCTTTTACTTTGTTCTCCACTTGTTATTTGATTAATAGGTATAATAGAAAATAGAAGGGATGGATCGGTATTTTTAGGGGTTTCTAAAATAGAAAGAGAGGGAGAATTTGTGTGCGGTGTGATTTCAGCAAGGAGAGTAGTAGTGACCATAAAAGACTCAGAAAGGACGGAGAACTCCATATGTTTTTCAGTAACAAAGATGACTGAGGTAGGGAGGTCGGGGTTTGTGTCAGCCATGGAAAGATGGAGTGAAGGTGCTTTGGGAAGTTATAATAGAGGACTTATGGTTTGTGTAAAACAAAGGAGGGTTTTATGAAAAATGGATAATTATGAGGAGAGAGATAGGGACCTGTTCTGAAACGGTCGTTGGGCGTGGAGAAGTGCAACGTTTCAAAGGGAGATGGAATGATTTGAAGTGAAGAGACATAACAAATTCCAAAAAGTTGGATGACATGGCAGTTGTGTTTTGTACCCCTTTTAAGAAGTGTATTAAAGAATGCACAGAACTACTAACTTTTGGTACAAGAACCATGTTCTTGACCTGTTATTTAAAAGTATCAATCCTATTTTATCATCCATGTACTGCATCTACAGATTCTATACTCATCATACGTGTTTACCTACAACGGTATTGAAGTGAGTAATACATGGCTAGAAACCACTTTTAGCCTTTTTTTGAATGTGATTTTCATAGCCAACTAGTGAGGAATCAGGTTCTCAATTGGGCTTTAAAAGAACCAACTTCAATCTATTTCTTTCAAAATGCTCTCTACTTAATGCCTTGGTAAAGATGTCTGCAATTTGGTCTTCTGTGATACAGAGCTTCATATATATCAACCCTTTCTTCACATTGTCCCTCAAAAAGTGATTCCTTACATCAATATGATTGGTCCTTATGTGTTGAACTGGATTCTTGGCCATGTTGAGTGCACTGGTGTTATCACATAGAAGGGTTACACTTTCAGTGAGTACCCCAAAGTCCTCCAGTTGCTACTTAAGCCACAAAAGTTATGCACGATAGGATGCTGCAACTATATATTCTGCTTCAGCTGTTGAAAGAGCCACTGAGTTTTGCTTCCTTGTGCCCCAAGAGATGAGACATGAACCTAGGAAGCGAGCCATTTCAGAAGTGTTTTTCCTATCTACGAGATAACCTGCATAGTCTGCATCAACATATCCAATGAGATTAAAGCTATCACCTGAGGGATGATAAAGGACCAGGTCCTGTGTTCCTTTAAGATATCTCAGAATTCTTTTGGCTACCTTCAAATGAGATTCCTTGAAATTTGATTGAAACCTTGCACATAGCCCCACACTGAAGGCACTATCAAGTCTACTGGCAGTAAGATAGAGAAGAGATCCAATGATACCTCTATACATGGTTTGATTCACAGGAGGCCCAATTTTATCCATGTCCAGTCGAGCAGCCGTAGAAATGGGAGTGTCTATCACCTTTGATGCTTCAATGTCAAACCTCATCAAGAGCTCCCTAATGTATTTTTGCTGACAAATGAATGTACCCTTTGGGGACTGTTTTACTTGAAAACCCAGGAAGAAGTTCAGTTCTCCCATCATACACATTTCAAATTCACTTCCCATGAGTCTTGCAAATTCTTCACACAGAGAATCAACTATTGCCCAAAAAATGATATCATCAACATAGGCCTGAATAATGAGCAGGTTCCTTTCCCATTTCTTTAAGAACAGGGTGTTGTTAATTTTTCCTCTTTTAAAGTCATTTTGCAAGAGGAACTTTGATAGCCTTTCATACCAAGCTCAAGGAGCCTGCTTCAGCCCATACAATGCTTTGTCCAATTTAAACACATATTCAGGGTGTTCATGACACTCAAATCCTGGAGGTTGCTTCACATAGACTTCTTCCTTAAGTAGTCCATTTAGAAATGCACTTTTGACATCCATTTGGAACAATATGAATTCCATATGAGATGCAAAAGTGATTAGAATTCTAATGGCTTCCATACGAGCGACCGGAGCAAATGTTTCATCATAGTGGTATTTCTCTGTGTTGAACCACTAGCCTGGCCTTGTTTCTTGTGGTATTTCCCTGTTCATCAAGCTTGTTCCTGAATACCCACCTGGTTCCTTATTATAGCCTTGAACCACTAGCCTGGCCTTGTTTCTTGTGGTATTTCCCTGTTCATCAAGCTTGTTCCTGAATACCCACCTGGTTCCTATAATGGTTCGATCTGAGGGTCTGGGTACCAAGTGCGAGACATTGTTCCTTTCATACTGATGTAACTCGTCTTGCATGACTGTAATCCAATTTGCATCTTTCAAGGCTTCCTTGATATTCTTGGGTTCTATTTTGGAGAGAAAGGCTGAGAAGGCAAGTGAATTTCTAGCTTTTGACCTGGTTTGTACTCCAGAATCTAAAGTGGTAATTATGTTGTCAAGAGGATGAGAGCTTTTGTGTCTCCAGTTAGATGTCTGAGGTTCATTTAGAGGGAGTGTGGGTACATTTGACTGGTTTTCCTATATTCTTCTCTCAGGTGCTAGTGGAGTACCCTGAACTGCATCAACCACTCTTTCTTCAGCTTCAGTGATTGTAATTGAAGTACCTGGTTCCATTAAAGATGAGGCAGTATTGTCTTCACTCAGCTCTTTTACTTGGCTCATCATATCTGCCTTTCCATTTGTCATGTCAATGACTTCACCAGGGACTAGTAAGGGTTCTTCATCTTGATCTTCTTCAGCACTCTTCTCACAGGATGGATAAGACTTATCAAAAATAACTTGAACACTTTCCTCAACACATTGAGTACGCTTATTAAATATCTTGTACGCTTTGCTTTGAGAAGAGTAGCTCAGAAATACTCGTTCATCACTCTTGGCATCAAATTTACCAAGCTGATCCTTTCCATTATTGAGAACATACCATTTGCACCCAAATGTTCTTAGGTAAGTCAGCTTGGGTTTCTTTCCATTTAGAAACTCATATGGGGTTTTTTTTAGGAAGGATCTGATCATGCACCTGTTTACCAAGTAGCAGGCAGTGTTGATCGCTTCAGCCCAGAAGTTCTTTGCAATTCCACTGTTGATTAACATTGTTCTTGCCATCTTTTCCAGAGTTATTTCTTCCTTTCCACAAATCCATTTTGCTAGGGAGTTCTGGGAGCTGAGAAGTTATGGGTAATTCTATTTTCATTGCAAAACTCATCAAATTTGGCATTTATCAAATTCTGTTCCATGATCTGACTTAATGCATGCTACTCTAGACTCTATCTTCACCTGCATTTTCTTCACAAAGGCCACAAACACCTCAAAGGTTTCATCTTTAGTTCTAAGAAACAGAGTCAGTGTGAATCTGGAGTAGTCATCCACTATCACAAAAATGTATCTTTTTCCTCCTCTACTTTGTACTCTCATGGGACCTCATAGGTTCATATGCAAAAGCTCTAGTGGCTTTGAGGTGCTCACATCCCTTATAGACTTAAAAGAGGACTTCACATGTTTTCCTCTAGCACAGGCATCACAAATTTTTTGCACCTTGAACTTTGACATGGGCAGACCATGGACCTGGACCTTCTGAATTAGTTTGTTCAAAAGAGAAAAGCTTGTGTCCCGCTGTCTTCTGTGCCACAGTTCAACATCGTCATCAATAGCTTTCAGACAACTCAGATCACCACTTTGTAAGGACTCGAAATCAGCAACATATATATTCTTGTATCTCTTGGCCACAAGTACCACTTCACCAGTTATCATATTAGTTACTGTGTATATCTTGGACAAGAATTCCACCTTGTTTCCTTTATCACAGATCTGAGAGACACTCAAGAGATTGTACTTATGGCCACTGACATAGTACACATTTTCTATAGAATGGGTGAGTGACTTCCCGACTTTTCCAACTCCAAGAATGTACCCCTTTTTCCCATTGCCAAAGGATACACTCTCTATTTGTAGGGCTTTTAGTGAAAGAAAGTCCATGGTGTTCCCAGTCATGTGCTTTGAACACCCACTATCCATGAACCATTGTTGACCGCTTCCTTTCACTGTTCCCTGCACAAGAAGATCAAGAGTTAGTTTTAGGAACCCAAGCAAGTTTGGATCCCTTATAGTAGGCAAGAGGATGAATAAGAGCTCTCTTAGTCCATGCAGGTAATGTGCACTTTTTATGATTGGGACCTGGTCCCTCTTTAGTAGTCACTTTTTCAGTAAACATTTTATTTTTCTAAACAGATTGAACCCTGGCCTGGAAATTTTCTTCGAAGTGCCTATTGTTCCCACATTGCCCTTTAATTTTTTTTTTTAGAAAAAAGAATTTCTTTAAATCCTTAAATATGTTTTCGTGACATAGTCAATTAATCATGTAAACAACTTCTGTTTGGTTAGATCGTGCAAAAAAACTTAATATTTGAATGAGGAATCTCATTATTGAAATGCAAATTATCTATATCTCTAGCTCTTCTTTTTTAAAGTTACATGAATAGTTTCTTAATACTTTTATTTCATCTATATGTCTAGCTCTTCTCTAGATCTTTTTTTGTATTTAAATTGATCGTTTTCTATACTAAAGAGTAGTTTAAATATTAACATATATTAAAGTAATTCAAACTGATCATTGGCCACTTAAAGTATATTTTCGTTTGAAAAAAAGATTATTATTGGCCAGCTAATACTTTTTGAGTTCGTTATTAATTAGGCAAAAGAAAGTGTAATTTTGTTATATTACATGCATGTCAAAAATCTAGATTCTAGTTGATACGGAAGGGTAAATGAGTAATCTAGGATTGGAGAATGAGAATTATAGTTAATAGTTTTTTTTTCTTTTTACTTTTTATAAAAATATTTAATAGTTAATTAATTTAAATTTAATTAATTTTTTGCCCATGGGTCGGCCCAGGAACAACCTCGGTCAAGCCTCAAGGGCCAGCGCACTGACTTAGGCCAGGCTATGGGCTATAAAAATTCTAGTCAACCCTACCCAAGTAGCAGTCTGGGTTGGGCTGGCCTCACGGGCCAAGGCCATTTTGACGGCTCTAGCTGTACTCAACTCAACCTGCGTACCTAACTCACATTGTACGACCCTCTAGAAGTGCGAGGTGATTTGCATTCCTCGATCAGAAAGGATAGACACAGGCACACCATGAAGATGCACGATCTCGCGGATGTAGATCTCAGCTAACTGCTCTAAAGAATAGGCAACTGCCATTGGAATGAAATGTGCCGACTTGGTCAACCTACCCACAATGAACCAAACTTCGTCAAAATTCTTCTAAGTCCATGGAAGCCCATCAACAAAATCCGTAGTAATACGCTCCCACTTCTAGTCAAGAATCTCTAGCCTCTAAAGCATACCATCGTGCCTCTAATGCTCGTACTTCACTTGTTGACAATTCAGACACCGAGCTACATATGCAACTATATCCTTCTTCATCCTCTTCCACCAATAATGTTGCCACAAGTCTTGATGAATCTTGGCGGCAGCCTCATCAAGAATCAATTCACGAACCCATCCACATTAGGCAGACAAAAACGACCCTGCTTCTACAAAACCCCATCATCTCCAATAGTAACCTACTTAGCACCATCATGACGTAATGTGTCCTTGAGGACAAGCATATGGGGGTCATCATACTGACGCTCTCTGATGCGATCATACAAAGAAGACCGAGAGACTAGGCTACGAAATATACCCTGAACATTTGATGCAAGCGACCCCTCACCAACTGGAATATACGCAAGGCTGCCTATGCACACAGCCTTTCTACTTAAGGAATTGGCCACTACATTGGCCTTCCCGGGATGATACAAAATGGTGATATCTTAGTCTTTCAATAACTCCAACCACCTCTTCTGCCTCAAGTTGAGATCCTTTTCCTTGAACAAATACCGTAGACTCTGATGATCCGTGAATATCTCACATGACATGCCTTAAAAATAGTTCCTCCAAATCTTAAGCACATGCAAAATGGCTGCCTACTCTATGTCATGAACAAGGTAATTCTTCTCATGAACCTTCAACTGCCGTGACGCGTATGCAATCTTCCCGCTATCTTGTGTCAATACTGCATCGATCTCAATACGGGATGTATCACAATACACCGTTTAGGATCCTTATCATGTGGGTAACACCAACACTGGCGTCATAGTCAAAGCAGTCTTGAGCTTCTGAAAGCTCAATTCGCACTCATCCGACCATCTGAATGGGCCACCTTTCTGGGTCAATCTAGTCAATGGGGCTTCTATGGATGAAAATCCCTTTACGAACTGGCAATAATAACCCGCCAAATCCGAGAAACTCTGAATCTCTGTAGCTGAAGTAGATCTAGGCCAGTTTTGAACTGCCTCAATCTTCATAGGATCCATATTTATGCCCTCTACCAATACAACATGCCCCAAAAAGGTTGAATAAGTCAAAACAAAATGCTTACTTGGAAAACTTGGCTTATAACTAACTGTCTTTCAAAGTCTGAAGCACAATCCGATGATGTTGCTCATGTTCCTTTCGACTACTGGAGTAGATCAAGATATCATCAATGAACACAATCTCAAATTAATTTAAATAGGTGTTAAACACCCGCGGGTTCATCAAACCCATAAATGCTGCTGGGCATTTGTCAACCCAAATAACATCACTAGGAATTCATAATGCGCATACCGAGTCCGAAAAATCATTTTAGGAACATAGGATGCCCTAATCTTCAATTATTGATAGCCAGACCTTAAATCAATCTTCAATTATTGATAGCCAGACCTTAAATCAATCTTCGAAAACACCTTGGCACCCTGAAGCTGATTAAATAAGTCATCAATCCTCGGAAATGGATACTTGTTCTTGATAGTGACCTTGTTCAACTGCCGATAGTCTACACACATCCTCATCGAACCATATTTCATCTTTACAAACAACATAGGCGCACCCTAGGGCGAGTCATTAGGTCTAATGAACCTCTTATGAAGAAAATATTATAACTTCTCCTTGAATTTCTTCAACACCAATCGGACTATACAGTATGGTGAAATTGAAATGGGCTAAGTGTCCGAAGCTTAATTAATACAGAAGTTGATATATCTGTCGGGTGGCATCCCCTGCAGATCTGCAAGAAATAACTTTGGAAACTCATGCACAGCTAGTACTGAACAATGGAAACCTCCGCACTCGAATCATGAACAGATCAAATAAACTAGACACCCCTTCTCGACCATACGTCGAGCCTTCATAAAAAATAACCCTACTGGTAGAGTGTCCAAGAGTCCCTCTCCACTCTAATCGAGGCAACCCCGATATGGCTAAGGTCAATATCTTGGCGTGACAATGTAATATAGCATTATAAGGTGACAGCCAATCCATACCCAAGATAACATCAAAATCTACCATATCAAGAAGTAGGAGGTCTACACTAAGTCTCAAGACTCCTAATAGTAATCACACACGAGCGACATACACGATATACAATAATATAATCTCCCACAGGCATGGACACATACATAAGGGCTTTCAAAGAATCACGAGGAACAACCAGAAATGAAGCAAAGTAGGATGACACGCAGCAATAAGTAGAGCACGAATCAAATAGAATTGAAGCATCTCTATGGAAAACTGGAACAATACCTGTGATAACAACATTATATGACTCGACCTCGGGTCTAGCTGGGAAAGTATAAAATCGGGGCTGGGCTCCACCACTCTGACCTATGTCTTTGGGACGGCCTCTAGCTAGCTGGCCTATATCACTAACAGCCTGACCTTTACCTCATATGGCCTGATCTCCATATTTTGCAGCCTGGCCCCTACCTCTAGCTGGCTGAGTGGGCGGTGGAGCAACCAGTGCTAGAATAATGGCATAAGAGCCCTATTGCTGCACGTCGCCCTGAGATCTGGGGCAAAATCTTACAAGGTGCCTCGGATCCCCACAAGTATAACAAGCCCTTAATTATTGTGACTACCTACCCCAGAATTAGCCTTATCGACCTAGGTAACTACCGTGATAACTCTAGATCGGAGGTGTGCTAATAGGAGATAGTGGTGCACTGTAAGCTAGCTCCTCAGGATGAGACACATAAGGACCATAACTACCCGAAACACCGTGGAACGCCTGAAGAGCTCACTAAAACGGCCTGGAAGGATGACCTCTACCAAAATTACCCATAACTCCAGACGACGCACCACCACTAAAAATCCATCGAAATGATGAGGCCTCTAATCAGACACTGGCCCCCTGTCCCGACCACAAACTATCTCGATCCATCTGACAATATTTACGGCCCTCTGAAAAGTAATATCATTTCCAGTCTCCTTGACTATCTGCAGCTTGATAGTGAAAGTGACTCCATTAATTAATCTCCTCACTCCTTCCCTCTCAGTTGGAAAGAAAATATTGGAATGTAGAGATAGGTCCACAAATCGAGCCTTGTATCGGGTAGCAGTCATACAACCCTGCTGAAGGAGCTTAAACTATCTATGGTAATCCTCGCTCAGAGTGACAGGGATGAACTTCTCTATAAATAGTGGTGAAATTGATCCCATGTAAGTGCAGGCAAACCAGCTGGTCTAGTAAAAATATAATCCCTCCACCATCTCCTGGCAAAACCAATCATTTGAAACACTGCAAAATCGACCCCATTGGTCACAATTATACTAAGGTTCTGCAACACTTAATGGCAGCGGTCTAGATAATCCTGTGGGTCCTCAGAAGATGCACCACTGGAATGAATAGGAAAAAGCTTGGTAAACTTATCCACCGCAACAGAGCCTCAGTAGGCATAGTGGTCCTATGCCGCAATAATCGATTGAACCACCCTAACTGGCGGGGCTGCTAGAATCTGATATTGGGGAGCCAACTGCTCCGGGGTATGAGTAGCGGGAGTTTGTGATCCTCCCCCAGCCTGACAGTTGGTGCCATTGGGAAAGCATCAGTCTGGGCCACACTTTCCATAAGTCCCACTAAAAAGACTATAGCGTCCTGAAGCAATGGAGTGGCTAAGAACCCCTCTGGGACCTGTGTTGGTCCGACGAGTACAGTATGAGTTAGAACCTCCTCTTTGTGATCAATCTGAGGATTCACTAAGGGTGCTACTGCTTGAGCTCTATCTCTACCTCGGCCTTTAGCTCGACCGACGCCTCGACCTCTTCCCCTGGTCATAGGCTTGTAGCTATCACTACGGATTCTGTTTCCTATCTATCTACAGATGTTGTGCGTGTTCTCGCCATCTGTGAGAGAACAAGAATAGAATGGTTTAATCACCAATGATAGAATAAAGTCACGTAATGGAGAAAGAAAGAAGTGAACTTGTTCTTAAAGTCCATAGCCTCTGGAAGATAAGTACAGACATATCCCTACCGATCCTCCAAACTTTACTAAGCTTGCTCGTAACTCATGAGACCTAGGCAACCTCGGAATCTAATACTAACTTGTCACGACCCACAATCCCAACCTCGAGGTCATGATGGCGCCTAACATCCACTTGCCAGGCAAGTGAGTGTGAGATAATTAAATAGCCAAATTTTAGCAGTTTAAACAAAACAATGATAAATAACGAGAGGTAGGAGCTCAATCTAATACAATACCAACATATGTCATATAATAATAACTACTCCCAATGATCCGGAGTCACGAGTATACGAGTACCTAGAAGTTCTACAAACAGAGTCTGAAATAAATACAACTGTTTCGAAGGAAATAAACAGTAAAAGAGGGAAGAGGAAGGAGACTTCAAGGTCTGTAGATGCCAACAGATCTACCTCAAATCTCCGTATGAAATGATCTGAGTTGACGCACCTCAGACACCGCTGGGACCAATACTAAAATCTTCACAAGAAGTGTAGAAGTATAGTATGAGTATAATCTACCCAATGTATTTTGTAAGTATCGAGCCTAACCTTGACGAGGTAGTGACGAGGCTAATATAGGATACCCACGTAAATAAACATGCACAAGTATGTATGTGTTTATATATATACACACACACACATACATGCATATATATATATATATATATATATATATATAAAGCAGAAACACAATAAAGATTAACGACGTACAACTTGGAGGGGACATGCGAAAGGAAAAGGGTACGATAACAATAGTAGGCGTAACATCACATAACAGCCAAATAAATCATCAACAATGAAGACAGATAAATTGATGATATAAAAATGGCACGGCATTACCCTTCGTGCTTTTACTCTCATCCTTACCATGAAATAATGATACAAGTAAAATGAAATGGCATGACATCACCTTTCATGCTTTTACTCACGATCTCACCATGTACCAATGAATAAATGAAATGAATGGCATGACATCACCGTTCATGTTTTTTTCTCTCTTTCTCGCCATAATATAATGAATAAATGATATAAATGGCACGACATCATCCTTCGTGCTTTAATTGTTCCTCACTATGTATAAATTAATAAATAAAATAAATGCAATGGCATGACATCACCCTTCATGATTTAACACTCTTCCTTACCATATAATAAAGAAATGTAAATTCGGGAAGTAAATAATGCAGAGAATTGTATTTAACATCAAATATGATGCCAAGATACCAAACTTCGACTTCCAAAATACCTAACCATTACTAAATAAGTTATAGTTACAGAAGGAATGATCAAATAAGTAATAGTCTAACCTATGCATAGATATCATAATGAAAGAAGCAATAAATCAAAAGGAAACAAGTTCCACCTGCATGCTTTAACCCAGCAACAATGTGTAAGTAATCGTCACCTCACGTGTACATCGTAGCCACACATTAAACACGTAGCAATTAGGCAAAGAAGTTCTAATTCCTCAAGTCAAGGATAACCACGATACTTACCTTGCTCCACAATCAAATAAAAGCTCAACCGGGGCCTTTCCTCTAAAATTCGCCTCCGAACCAATTGAATCTAACCAAGATATACTTAATATCAACAAAAAATACTAGGGAAATCAATTAAAATACATAAAACTAAGATATTTACACTTTTTCCAAAAAGTCAACAAATGTCGACTCCGGGCCCACTTGGTCAAAACCTGAGATTCGGACAAAAACCCAATCACCTATTTACCCCCGAGCCCATTTGTACAATTAGTTTTGAAATCTGACCTCTATCTAAGGTCTAAGTCCCAAATTTACAAAAATTCCTAATTCTACCCAAATCCCTAATTTATCACGACCTAATTTCTCCCTCCATGAGTTGTCGTGACGGCACCTAGTCTCTACGACTAGGTAAGCCTAGCATTTTTTGCGGAAAATAAACAAAAGAATGAACATTAACTACTAACATTGAAATATCTAATAAGCAACTGAATGCCACTTGGCATATACAATTATCACTTTTGAAAAAGTACGAAATAATTTCAAAATCCGGAAACCCGCAAGTCACAAGGCACTAAGAAGTCTTAATTGTTCTATACATCAATTCTACAAAAGGAAGGAAAAATAAACGTAGGGGTATAGAGGGGACTCCGAGGATCTGCAGGTGTGGGAAGATATCCCTTGAAGTATCCGATAAGCAGCAGCAACTGGAACTAGTGATGAGGATGGTAAGGTGAACCTGGATCTGCACACAAAATATATGTGCAGGAAAGGGCATGAGTACACCACAATGGTACCCAGTAAGTGCCAAGCCCAACCTCGGTCGAGTAATGATGAGATCAGGTTAGGGCCCTATTGGTATAAATATAGTGAAATATGATAGAATTAAATATTACAGTAAAAATAAGTACGAAAATCTAACAGGAATATAATTAAATGAAAGATAACAACTCAGAACATAGTGATATCAACAGGGGATCTCCCTAGATAACGTCCCTTAGTCCCAAATGTAAATATGCAGGGGATCTCCTGGAATACCATTCCGTAGTCCCAAAGTAAATATGTAGTGCTGGGGGTTCTCCACAAATACCGTCCCGTAGTCTGCAGTACAGGGGGATCTCCCGGAATACCGTTTCGTAATCCCAAAGTAAACATGCAGCTCAACTAATAGAAATAGCAGTTACAACAAGTAAACCTACATTTTAGACTAAGTTCAAAGAAAAGAAAGCACGTAATTTCACTAAACATGCTGCACAGAGTTTGAATAAGCAGCTAAAACACGTAGGAATGTTATTCTAACTAAAACAGGATAGTTACATATGCTAGTGTAGTTCAAATAAGGAGAAACAGGTTATGACTTAGTGAAAAATGGGGTTTTACAACAGATAGCCCGTGTATGTACTCGTCACCTCATGTACACGGGGCTCACATATCAAAACAATACCAAATCCTAAGAGGAGTTCCCTCACAAAAGGTTAGGCAAGCCACTTACCTCAAATCAAGCTCATCAATCTGTAACAATGCTCTTTCCACGAATATCCGACTCCAGATGGCCCAAATCTATCCAAATCAATTACATAATGTAAATATAGCTACGAACAACTAATATAGCTAATGAAACCAAAGCTAAGGCAAGAAAATAGAAAAACTCCCAAAAAGTCTCCCCGGGCCCACGTCTCGAAATCGGGTAAAAGTCACAAAATATGAGCACCCATTAACTCTCGAGTTCACCATACCAAAATTATCCAAATCCGATATTAAAATCTCGATCAAAACCCAAATTCGGCCTAAGAACTTTTCCCTAATTTTCCAACACAAATCTCTAATTAAAGGAGAAATCAACCATAGATTAGTGGAATACAACAAAAAACGAGTTAGGAATCATTACCCAATAACTCCCTCTGAAAATGCTTCAAAGAATCGCCAAAATCTGAGCTCTCAAGTCCAAAAATGAAGAATGAATTCAAACCCTCGACTTTGCCCCTTTTATGCCAGTCAAACCGCACCTGCTGTCCATTAACCACTTTTGCGGCTAGAGCTACGCACCTGTGGAAATTCATTATTCGTTCAGACTCTTCACCTGTGTACCTATATCTGTATCTGCATATGCGCTTCTGCACTAACTCGTCCGCTTTTACGAAAACTTCACTCCTTCCTCAAGTCTGCTTCTGCGATCATTTCTCTGCAGATGTGGCTCTTGCGTTGCATCTGCGACCACTGACCCTCATGCCTAAATTTGCTTCTGTGGCCTCATCCTTACTTCTGGGGGGCTGCACCTGCGGACCTCCGATCGCAGGTGTGAAAACACCAAAACCAGTAAACTTCAAAATATGTACAAGTCCTAATTTCATTCCGTTATGCATCTGAAACACACACAAGGCCCCCGGGATGTCAACCAAACATACCAACCAATACTAAAACATCCTACGAACTTAGTCGAGTCCTCAAATCACATCAAACAATGCTAAATTCACGAATCACCCTCCAATTTAAACCTAAAGAACTTGAAACTTCCAAATTCAACAACTGATGCCGAAACAACCAAACTACATTCGATCGACCCCAAAGTTTTCATACAGGTCATAATAAAAATTACAGAGCTACTCCAACTTCCAGAATTGGATTTCGACCCTGATATCAAAAATTTCACTACCGGCTTAAAACTCCAAAAATTTGACTTTCGCCATTTCAAGCCTAAATGAGCTACAGGCCTCCAAAACACAATCCGTACACGCCTCTAAGTGTATAATCACCCAACGGAGCTAACAGAATCGAAGGAACTCCATTCCAGAGTCATCTTCACACAGTTCTAACTACTGTTCAAATTCTAAGACTTAAACCTCCATTTAGGGAGTCCCAAACACTTCCAAAAACCAAAATGAAACCTCCGGGCAAGTCACAATAGCAGAAGTAAATACGGGGGAAGCGGTTAATAGGGGATCGAGGCTTTAACTCTCAAAACGACCGACCGGGTCATTACATTATCCCCATCTTAAAATAATCGTTCGTTCTCGAACGACCATAGAGACATAACTGAAGTGGTAAAAAGATGAGGATAACGGCTGCGCATATCCTGCTCGGTCTCCCAATTCGCTTCCTCAACCGACTGACCCCGCCACTAAACCTGATGTAATGTTCTTTGACCTCAGCTTTCGAACCTGCCTGTCCGAAATAGCTACTGGCTCCTCAACATAAGATAGATCCTAGTTCAACTAGACTGAGCTAAAATCCAACACGTGAGAAGGATCACCGTGATATCTCCGGAGCATCGAAACATGAAATACCAGATGAACTCCTGCTACGTTGAGAGGTAAGGCAAGCTCATAAGAAACCTCCTCAACACACCACAACACCTCAAAGGGACCAATAAACCTTGGGCTAAGCTTGACCCTCTTTCCAAACCTCATAACGACCTTCATGGGCGAAACCTAGAGAAAGAACCGCTCTCCAACCATGAATGCAACATCACAAACCTTCCTGTCCGTATAACTCTTCTATTCTGACTGGGCTATGCGAAGTCTGTACTGAATCACTTTAACCTTCTCCAAGGCATCTTGAACCAAGTCTGTACCCAATTATCTGGCCACGCTTGGCTCGAACCAACCCACTGGGGACCGACACCGCCTACCATACATATCCTCATATGGTGCCATCTGAATTCTATACATATAACTATTGTTGTAGGCAAACTCCACAAGTGGCAAGAATTGATCCCAAGAACCTCCAAACTCCATTAGACACGCATGTAGCATATCCTCAAGAATCTGAATAGTATGTTTGGATTGCCCGTCCGTCTAAGGGTGATATGCTATGCTCAACTCCACCTGAGTACCCAACTCATGTTGTACGACTCTCCAGAACCGCGATGTAAGCTGCGTACCCTAGTTTAAGGCTGCACTTTTAGGCGGGTCTGGGCCTAAATGGGCCAAACGGGCCGGGCCTTGCGGGCCTGGGCCTGGCGGTTCCGGGCTCGGGCGGTCCCGGGCTTCGTGGGCCTGCTGGGTGGAACCAGCCCGTGACGGGCCTAAGCCCA